>UELU01138946.1:0-13681 GCA_900490025.1 Megastigmus dorsalis
TAACGTCATTTACTAACGTTATTTCATAACGTCATTTTTTTCAATAGGGATAAATCGCGAGCGCGAAGGAATAAGATTTTCGCCCTACACTCTTCCAGGGACCTTTCGAGAGAACGGACGCCAAGAACGACCCTATTGAAAATATTCACGTGATTATCACGCGAAAATCACGCGATTATCATGCGAAAAATTATTTTAAAAAAAAGTAAAGTGAACTGTCATCACCAATTAATACATATTACTACTACAGTCATTGCATATAATGAAAGCAAGTTATAAAAATAATTTACTATACGGCGAATACGTGAGTGCGAGAGAGAGATAGCACGGGTTTCGTCCGTTGTTGCCAGTATGTGAGACAGTGAGAGAGAGAACACGGGTTACGTGCATTGCCGCGGGTGTATCGGAGCTTCATGAGAACGAGCGAGAGAGAGAAAACGAACAAGGGAAATCGCAGCTGTAACTTTTCGAGAACCGCGGCGCGTACCAGTATAGGGATAATTCTGCCAATCAATTTCGAAGCACTGCTCGATTTTGACGACGATATTTCGAGTGAGACTAGGGGAAATTCAAGGCGTTTGTAGATACAACTGAGGATTAAATTCTTGTATCAAGATAAATAAAGTACGGATAATTGAAGAACGCGCAATAAATCAGTCTCCCTTTTATTCTTTGACCCCATTCTATTGCGGATTACGTTTAGTGGAGAAGTTAGGGGTTTTAAGAACTGTGGACAACATCGAGGGTTTCACCGCTTTCCCGAACGGCATCTATCAGTAGAATTCCCTCTGAGAGAGGGAGAATCTCAGTGTTCGGGAAGGAGTAGTAAGTCAGAAAAAGATTGTCGCCTGGCGCTCAATATTAATAAATTCGGCGACTTTTATATTGCGAGCAGTGGTTCGGGATTAATTTAAGTTAATTAAGATAAAGTATATTTCTAACGGAAATTATCACGTCACACGGCATTCTTTGATTGCAAAGCGATAAATAAAATGAAAATGTTTAGTGCAAATACCTGCTGATTTTGTCTTTTAAATAAAAGAATAAATTAGGGAACACAAAATATGAAAATTCAAGGTCATCAAATTGGTCATGCTAAAAAATCATAAAGGATTCGTAGGCTTACCTGTTCACATCACTATCTGTATTTTGCGCAGTCACGAGAAGATCCAGGACAGATATAGGAAGAATCCATAGCTTAATTATGATTTTCATATTACTTTAACAATTACGATACTGATGCTTATACTGCGCAATTATGAGTTTCGATTTCCGTGGAGGAAAATTTATAATTATGTCAGAAAAAATTATGTTTTTATTATATTAAAAGCATGTTTTAGATAGCCAAAACACGCCGAGCAAGAGCCATCGATTTATGATTATTTATATGTTAATTTTTGTAACCTTCGGCTTATTTTGTGATTATGAAACTTGCAGTTTTACATTTATTCTGTCTTAACAGCATAGAACTACTACGGAATTACTGCGTAATCGCACTCGTGACGTAAACTGTACACTTTACATATGACTACTGTTACTTTACGCACTCACTGTACGCACTGACTTGCACAAAATATTGTTCGACATTCGAGCGTAGTACTGTTTCGCAAATGCGAAAAAGTTGACTTTACGCTCTTGTACCGAAAACTACTATTATAGCACCGATTAGTATGTTTTCGCTGTCATGTCTATCCATGCTAAGGTAAAGTACCCATTAGTGGGACAAAGTCTAAATGGAGCTAAATTCTCGTGTGAATTGCAACTACACAAGTCGTATTTAAAAAAAAAAAAATTTATAAACAAATGATGCGCTTATGTCTATTTTTAATAATTTATGCAAAAAGAAATTCATTTTCACGCTTATTTATATTAAAAAAGTAAGTTTGAAAAATTTGTGCTAGACTCCTGAACCGGGACAGCCTATACTGAACTGGGACCATTACCGGGACGGTGCTTGGACCCTAAACTTGGACAATATAAATTAAATGTGTCCCACTATGGGTATTGGCGCTTAAGTGGGATGTAAACTGGGACAATGGTTTGGCTATCCCACGTAACCTCAAAACTTTTTAATTCGTATTCTAGTAAATTGAAGACACAAATTAACACAAAATCAATTTAAACATATAGTTAATAGCATAAACAATGAGAGTGAACTGATTTCTTTTTCATATTCATATGTATAGTAGGGTTTTTCTGTTGTCCCAGAAACTGGTCCCAATTTTTAGTTTGTCCCACTATTGGGTACTTCACCTTATTAGCAGCAATAATACACCGTGAGATTAACATCGAGCGTATCGTGGGCAATAAGCATGGTGCCGTACAAAACTGCATATGCAACGAATGTGCGTGTCTTCATTGCGGCTTTATTTCACGCTATGCTGTAATAGATTTGTTCTAGTAGGCATTGGGTTCTTAAAAATTAAGATGTCCAACTGGGCATAAAGAATTAAGAAATAAGTTCCTCTGAGCATATACGTATGAATGGTGGCACTTCGAAGTCCCCTAGAGAGACCCAAGATTAATAAACTGATAGGAAAGGAAATAAATGTCGTTCTGTATTGTTTCTTACTTTACTTGGTTTATTTGTATATAACTACTTCTTAATTACTGTTTATGCCTTTTATTTACCTCTACATGTTACGCATTCGCAATCATTAGCTGCAAAATATTCGAAGCCATAATTGGTGGTGATTTCTTCGCCCTCAAAAATGTCTCGAGTTGCTTCAAGACACAACATATTACCAGTTACTTGGCAGTATATCCTTGTGTTTGCATTGCAATCGTGATTTACGTAGGAAGCAGGTCCTAGCCATAACTGATCGCATTTTTGGTAGGTACTGTAAGTCACAGAAAAATTTAAATTATTTTTCTTTAAATAATCATATTCTTGAGGTGTTAGATTTGCAGTACGTCCATTCAAATATTTCAGAACTGAATTTTTTTTCCAGAATTTAGTGGCACTAACTTTTGCTCCCAGGTTGTTTTCTTTAGAATACCTAAATTGTAGTGAAAATCACAATATAATGCATAATATCAAATATAATTTTTTAAAGTTTAATTTTTATATTTCAATAAAATCTGCAACTTACCTACAAGAAGCTTGTACAACAAATCCTGAATTTGGGCTTATTACATTTAAGTAATCTACCAATTGTTGTTCAAGATCCTTGCGTGAAAATTTCAGCTCACTGTAATAATTGGTAACAAGATTTACTAAATATTTAGCTGTTTTTATTGACGACATCTGCTGCTCAATGTGTGTCTGTAGTGCTACATTAATTTGTTTTTTAAATTCCTTATGATTTATCAATTGGGGAACGATATCATTTTTATTTATTTTATGGGTTATCATACTCAAATGGAATATATCTATGACAATCAATGAAGCAAGATCATCAGCTACGGTGAGATTTAGAGTTTTTAATCGTAGATTTGTTTCAAGCCTGTAAAAAATGTTTGTAAATAAAATATATGCATTTTGGTAAAAGTATAGTCATAAGAAGAATCTGAAGTTTTATTACGATGAATTTTGAAATTAAATTTTTTAAAATAAAATATGTATTCAAGTGATGCTAGGCTCTAACTACTCTTTCTTTTATTCCAGCAATCAATAATTTTATTTTTATTTGTCGATGTTTCGACTTTCTGTAGAAGTTGTTTTCAAGATGCTATAATTACTTAACAAAACATTTTATGTAAAGAAGGAATGACACAATTTTTAATTGTTTATACAATAAAACTTACAATAGATGATATAAGTAATTAATAATAAATGTATGATTGTCAATGATATACTTCTTATAATACAGGTATTTCGGTACTCGTTGCAAAATCTCTTGTATATATTACCACGATTATTTTTGTCTACTAAGGTAAAAGACCCAGTGAATGGACACTTAAGAACATGTACTAGTGTTTAGACACCCCTAGTGTCTGGACGATTTCCTTGGTTGTGATTGGTCGAACGCGTCCAGATACTAGTGCTGTCCATTCACTAGTCGTGTCCAGTCACTGGGTCATTTACCTTATTCTATTTATTTTTTCCGTTCGCCGGATGCAAGAGGAGGAAGTACAACCAGCGATGAGATTTTTGGATGGATAATTTGGATGGATAACATTTCTAAACTTTCGCTGAGAGCCAACGTCTCTTGTGAAAGAGCCAAGCACTCGGAAGGCAAGTAGCCAGAGATCAACAAAGTCAGGCGTGAGGCGTCGGGCCGCCTTTCAGGAATATACACACAATGGATTTTAACTACTAGCAGGATGGCCTTTTTGCTGTCAGTCAGAAGAGTAGAGGCTAGAATAACTGAGATCGGCGAAGAGCGCAGTCGCACCGTCGCGTTACGTCGGTCTGCGGTTACAACCGTTAATTCGAACAGAGCAAGAGAGAGTTAGGGGCTGGACACTTAAAAAGGAATAGGCATAAATATAGAAAATAGCATTGGTTACTATATCTGTATATATAAGAAAAAGGAACAAATATAAGGAACAAAACTTTCATTCTCATATATATAGATATATTAACTAATGTATTTTTCTTGTGTCTTGTACTTGTTCCTTATATTTGTTCCTGTTCCTTTTTAAGTGTCCAGCCCCTTAGAGTTAGAGTTAAATATGTTTTCTTGAGGTGGGGAGTTAAAACCTCATTTGAATAATTCGTATGTATTTCGTGACAATCTTATTAAAATCTTTTTCTTTGCTACTTTTTTCATTATTTTCCTATCAGGACTTAGACTGGTTGTGTGGTTAGAGAGAGTAGTTAGCCTGCTAGCAATATTCAACGTCACAATTTATAAATATATTATAGAGGTGCATATAAAATATTCGCATAGAATCATATAGAAGTAAAATGACGCTTTACAACTGGACTATGTAATGATAACCACCCAAACTTAAATTCTTGTGACAATCAGTCCATACATATATTATATTTACATGCGTAATTAAAAAGATATATTTCTAATATATTGTAATTGAAGGTAGTATGTACCTGTTATCTTGCTTAACAGCTTTCTGGATACTTCTGTTGGATTCAATTTGTATTCCATTAAGAACTAGAAGTCAAATAAAACATTTGATTTATACATTTCAAAATATAAAATATTTTTTATTATTTACTGAGAATTATGATATAACTGGAAAGTTCGACATAAAACTATTTTATTTTAAGTTAGATTAAAGTGGCTTCAGAGCTTAGGCCCGAAAATTGAAGGTGCTTCAACGGGCCCAAAATATTTTTATTTATTTTTGACATACAAACAGATTGAAAAGAGTTTAGAAGATATTATTAATTTTCACATAAAATAATTATAGATTAAAGTAAAATTTTAAGCATACAGATTAACTTTACATTCAAAATAAAATCTAATTTATTAATCAAGCTGCACAAAGGCGAAGTTTATACTAAATTGGATTTAGCACACGCATACCAACAAGTTCAGCTAGACAAAAATTCTAGAGAATATGTAACTCTAACCACACACAAGAGTTTGTTCCGTCCAATAAGGTTAAAGGATGCATTGCCTCGGCACCCGGTCTGTTCCAGCGCGAGATGGAAAAATTACTAAGTGGTATAGACGGAGTTACTATCTTCTTTGACGATATATTCATATCAGGAAAAACTATAGAAATACATGATAATAATTTAAGAGAAGTATTAAAAAGGTTTAAAGAGAGCAGATTAACTGCAAATAAGGGAAAATGTGAATTTGTAAAAAAGAGTATTAAATTCTTAGGCTATGAAATTGATTTGAATGGGCTACATATTTCAAAAGATAAGATAAATTGTGAATATTAAAAAACCTGAAAATGAAAAAGAATTAAAATCTTTTTTGGGTATGTTGAACTATTATGCGAAATTTGTAAAAGATTATGCGACCACAGTGAGTCCATTATATAAACTACTGCGTAAAAATGTAAAATGGAAATGGACTAATGAGAGGGATGAAGCTTTTATGAAGTATGTGCATTCCCCTCTTCAGGCTTAACTCAAATAGCATTCACGTTGTTTATTTTACATTTCGTCAAGATTTTAAGAATCAGTATTAGATGTTAAACCTATTTAAAACAAAAAAATGTTGTCAATATTAGTTGAAAACGTACTCTTGAGCCTCGCAGTTAGTATATAGGACTATGCACTATACGAGACTTAGGAGCATGCAATGTCGTTTTGAAAATTAAACAAACGATAGAGTCTCTAAATAACAAAAGTCTGCAAATTATGGATGGAATTTCATGAAACTTGAATCACGTGATGTTTACGTCATTACCGAGATGGTGACAGACTTTTTTCAAAAATTAATCTCAAACTATATTTATTTCATTAAATGCCAGAACAAGTAAGATAGGAATCTTTCCGACGGTAGCACATCCCCTTAAGTAAGAATAAAATTTTTTAAGAAATTAAAGTTCAATGTGATAATATATGAATGTACCTTCATGAAATACATTTTCCATGTCAATAAATGACAGCATACCGTTGAATTTACTGCGTACTTCAATAATGTTCTTATTTACTTGGATAAACGTATTAATGTCTTCTGTTTTTTTTTTAATAATATATCTATATGGAACAAGAAGATATAATAGAGCATAATAATGTTGTTTAATATCCTGATTTCCGTATAGTGTTCTTAAAATCTTTTCCTTAACCTTATGCGATATTTGGTGGCCACAAGACATAAAACTGTTCATGTCATTGTTCTGACCATCAGCTACAAGATTCAGGATGATGAGCTTATTCAGTAATGATAGTTGTTCATCCTTGTCTGTAAGCACATATTTATTGGTTCCAAAATAATTTGTATTTCATTAATAGGAGCTTCAAAGTTAAAATGATAAAAGAAAATTATTTGAAAAAAAAGTTTGTGTATGTAAACATTATATAAACAAAACGCTTTAAATATTCAGAGTGGCCAAAAAGTCTAAAAACAGCTGAATAATTTTCCAGATAAAATATTTTTTAAAAACGTTACGGTCATTCTTGTAGTAACTTTTAACAAGGAATTTAATAGTGACCACGGTTTTGACCTTGACGATGACCTTGAAGGTTATTTCAAGGTCATCTTTGTTTTTTAAAATGGAACTCTCCTTTTTTCCAAAAGTTCTTTAAACTTTTACAAGATCCAGATACTTTTTTTTTAGAAATGTAGCTTCGTGAAATCACTAATACTTACCTTACTTACTTAAACGAAGTGCATTGAGTAATGATCTTAGGTTCGACCTTTCTATCGTTCTGCAAGGTCGTTTCAAGATCAACCGTTTTTATTGGGAACTCCCTTTGTTGATGTCAGCAATCGAGAGAGCAGGAAATTTTACGTGTAAGAATGTTCTCAGGTTTAAGTGAAAGACTATTTTACTTAAACAAGGTCTGATCTCTAAAATACTAGATTTACTTTTAACGTTACTTAAAAACAATGACGTGGACTTATTGCTAGTAATTTTTGTTACGTTTGGGGTGACGCACGATAACGCAATTGTTCCTGGGTAACGCTGAACATAAATCTAGTATTTTAACGATAAATAACCTTGAAATTTAACGGCAGGGTAATGCATAAGATCGCTACTGAAAGCACCTTCTTAAAACAAAATAATCAAGTCGTTATACATTTTTTTTTATAAAAATGACAATTTTCAGGAATGAATAGGCTTTATTTAAGTAAAATAATCTTTTACTTAAACGTGCGAACATTCTTACAAGTAAAATTTCCTGCTCTCTTGATTGGTAACATGAAAAAAGGTGTTCCCAGTAAAAAAAGTTAACCTTGAAACGACCTTCCAGAGCGTTGGCAAGGTCGTTTCAAGGTTAATACACTTTGATAAAGTAAATAAGTTAGGTAAGTATTGGTGATTTCCAGAACCTGCGCTTCTCAAAACATAAAAAACCTTTGAGAGTCCATTTAGTTCATATCTGACAAATTCCCCGCTCTTTTTATTACCGACGTCAAAAATGGCGGATTCCATTTAAAAAACAAAGATGACCTTGAAATAACTTTGAAGATTATCGTCAAGGTCGAAACCAAGGTCACCATTGAATACCTCGTTTAAAGTTACTACAAAAAGGACTTTTAAAAAATATTTTATCCGGAAAATTGTTCAGTTTCATTAAGATTCAAAGTTATTTCAAGGTCATCTTTGTTTTTTAAATGTTTTGTGTCATTTATAATACTCGAAAAAATTTTAATATTTGTTCCATAAAGGTGCAGTTTTGGGAAAACTTATGCATAGGAAATTCTATAGTGGCACCACTATTATAAAGCACCACTACTGCAAACTTTCAAGCGCACAACACGTTGGTAGATGTATAAAAATTATTTATCTTAATTTATCCTCATAGTTTCTACAAAATCTGAGCTTTTGTCTTAATACTATCACGTTTTTAAATTTTCCTAATGAATTCTTTATTTTCGTTTCATAAGTTTTAATTTTTATAATTGAAAAGAGGGGAGAAATTCTAAAATTAGAATCATGTCTGTATTGATAAGTTATTATTGTAATTCGTGACGTTATTTCTGGCGCCAGTAGCTGTAATGCAGATATATTTAAAATTATGGACAAAAACGTAGGAAAAACGCAACACCAACGTCGAAACTGAATTACCAAAGTGCAATACGTTCTTTTAACCCTTTGAAGCATGGACTTATCTAAGGAAATAGCTATTTTTCGTTATTTGATTATATGTAAATAAATGAATAAACAATTTACAAAATATTTTTTTATTGATTATTAATATCTCATTAATATAAAAACTGGAAATTGGAAATCGAATGAATGCTGTAAAAAAAAATTAAAAACCAATTAAAAAAAGTTGGTCTATCGGTAGACCACTGTACCGTAAAGGGTTATTACAATAGAATTCTCATGGCATATCTGGTTAAATTTTTCATGTGCGATTAGGGAATATTTCTCGGACGTATTCGGAAAAGGTGTAACGAGTGATTTTTTGATCTGTAGGAAATTTTGAGGGAAGGATAACGCTGCTTTAAAAAATCAGATGATTTTACGTCTTTAGAAACAAATATTTAAATTTATATTATATTTAAAAACAAGATAGATCTGAGTATAGATCTAGCGTAACACATATATGTATATATATATATATATATCATCTGGATGGTAAAATCTGAATAGGAGGCCTAAGCTAAGTTATTACATTTTAGCAATTTTTTAAATAAATAAGTGATGTTTTTTGCTGATTTTTCACTTTATGTATCACCTAATTTTTGAAAGCAGGGAATAGAAACGGGGGTATTAGATAGAGATATATAGAGATATTAATTTATTCGTAAAAAAATTTAAAAAAAAAGAATAATATGAATTTCTTATGTTACACAATTCATTTTTCACCGTATGTCAGTCTTAGAATCATTACTATATTGCATATTTTTACTATATCACAGGCTTGTTAATTGCAGTTGTTAATAGTTTTAAAATTAGTCTTTAAATGTTCGTCAAACGTAAGCGCAATATCACAGGGTGTTTTATGTTCAAATACATATAAATTTAAATATTATGTAAGATATTGATCGTTAATTTATAAATTACAATAACGGTCAATATCTTACATAACATTTAAAAAGAGAAGCATTCGCTGAACTCATTTATTTATAACACACACTAATAGAGTAGAGCAAGATAATGGCAGTCACGGAACAATGCTAATCACCGTGTATTAAAACATACATATAAATGTTCACATGCATTTATTTTAATACTATATTAAAGTTAATGTCAAATAAAAAGTATGACAAAAGTGTATCAGTGTGTGTCCAAGAGGTTAAATTCGGATATTTGGCGCCAGGTTAGCACACTTAATATTATGCAAACTAAGGTTTGCGTAGGCTTTAAATAAATTGCTTTTATACATCTACTAACGTGTCATAAGCTTCGTGTCATACCAGTAGTGCCACGGCGAAATTGCAGATGCAAAATTATTTCCGACTCAATACACTGAGAGAAGATTCGCCCACTAGCCGTCCGGGACCTAGTACAACAACGCCGCCTCGTTTCCGTGCTGCTAGTAAGCCAATTGCCGGAGCTCTGCCGCCCGGCACACGCCGGAAAGCGCCGAACCTGACCTCAGCGTTCCGATCGCCGGAGCGCTGCTGCCCGTTGCCGTAGCGTTGCTGCCCGGCCGCCGGAGTGCTACAGTCAGATGCGAACGTACAGTTGCTGTACACGTATTTTGTATAGCTGCGTACCGTCGCCGGACGGCTAAAGCGCGGATCTTCTCTCAGTGTACCTTTATTGAACCGACATCGAAATGCCACCTTTTTCAGTCTGAATCTCTTTTTAGACACAAATGAAATAGCAGCTACATTCAGTCACCGGCGAGATACCAGCATCATAATATTCGTGACCGTTGATAAGGACTTCTTTTCAAAGTCATTTGATGTTAAGTTGTGACTTATCTTGTGTGTTAGGCCCAAATTCATAGATGATTCTCAATCTCAATCTTAATCTCAATCTCAGATCTCAGACGCTCTGTCCTTCTCACCCTCACTGCAAGGTAAATAGGTGGAACTAAGGCAACTGAGATCAAAGATTGAGATTGAGATTGAGATTCAGATTTGAAACGTCTATGCATTTGGGCCTTAAGTATGCAGTAATAAATTTTTAACGTACCGTCATATAAGCCAAATTGCTCGCCACCTTTAATTATTTTGTCATGGAGTCTATCTGGAATAGCAATAGTTACGTTCACAAAATCGAATTAGGAAAAACAATAGTTCTATCAGTAGTATCAACAAAGATAGTGTCAACAAAAGTAGCTAAAAACTGAAGTAGATATTTTCAAACACCGTATAGTCGTAGAATTCTTACAAAAATACCCTGCTGGAAATGCTATAGGAATCCCTCTAGAAATTATGCGCATGTCTTATAAGAAGTTCTACATGAATTTTGAAATTGTAATTTTATCATTCTTTAAATATCTAATATCTTAAGAGGATGTCGGAGAGCCCCCCTCCTCAATAGTTAATAGTTTTAAGTTTATGAGAAAAACGATAAGTTAGATAAACCTCATCTGGCACAGAATAATTAATTATATTATATTATATAAACACTAGGGAACTTAAGTCCTGATATTTCTTAAAATTATAAATAAAAAAAGTTACATGCATATGCATAATTTTAAGGTTAACTTTCAATGCATAAATACCTCTTACTAGTTCCTTTTGTAACTTTTTGTAAAAACGATAAATCATATCTACATGAAATTGCATAGAACGATTTATTTTATTGAGAACTAGAGAAGGTAAATTCTAATATGAATTTTTACCATTACAGAAAAAGATATCGAATAAATAAAACACGCTTATAACTCCGACATTCCCTTAATTTAATCGAGTAAAATATTTCATCCGCTAACATTCACTTACAAAATTTTTGAATAGTTTCTAGTACCTTAAAAACGAATCAATATTTCAGATTAATGGGCCCGATTTTTCAAAATAACCGCTATTATAAGCTGAGTATAATCGTAAAATGATAGTTATTTCATATACTTTATAATTCGCTTACAAAAAAGTGTGAAAAATTTGACTATTTTAAATAAAGATTGGGAATGCAGTCTTTGATTTGAGAGGTTATAGGTATCAAGAGATTTTTCATTAAAAAGTTATAAGTGTTTGAAATTTAGACATAATTTTGCACCTAAACTTCAGGATTACTTTTATAGCAATTACATTTCTTGTTAGAAATTAATGCAAGAATTCCGACAAGAAGAGTGTGCAATCTCTGGAGAAATTTCTACAAGATTTTTTGTGTAAGGTAGTAATAGTAGATATTAAATATAAGCAGTTTAGTTGAATTTTCAGTTATAAAATAGTACCTTTGATATCTTATTAAAATGTCAGTTAGTACCAATAGTAATAGATGTAGTTGGATTAGTACTAGTGTATAAATTATAATGTATCTACCATTGGAAGCGCTATTCATGCGCTTCTTGATGTTAATATGACATGGTAACTAGTAATAACTGTACCATATTAAAAAAAAAATAATGTGTGATTATCAATCAATGTTTGACGCGATTATATGCGCGTTTGATCATTCGCTCAATAAATCAAGTTAAATATCAAGCGATTTATTATTTATTTATTACAAGGTTCATTTTCGCAAGATTTTCAAAAAATGAAAGCTAAAAAAAATGTGAATATAATTTTACATATAGACAATCTCTTTATGATGGAGCCACACCCCTTAAATTTTTTCCATTTTCGTTTCTCGAGAAACTGAGCGAGAACAGCGAGTCCAGTAGACGAGCGCATAACATCACCAAGCCTAATTATTTAATAAAAACAATCCCGATAATTGCAGATAATTTTTTCTTAAGTGTAAACATTGTAAGATTGAAAGGAAAAAAGCAGCGAGCACGACGATGTAATGTAACGACAGGCCGTGGAGTAGACGACGCTGGAGCGGCCGTCAGACTGATAGAGAAAGAAAACGATGACAAGGAACTTTCCAGAGTTCTCGTGGCAAATCCAAACCATTGACTACAACGACGAGGATGTGCAAAAAACGGTTCAGATGCATCAATTGCGCCATATATAACCAATAACGTCGATGCAATGAAGCAACTACCAACGATGGTGACCGAAGAACCAAGGACGGCGACGACAATAGCACTCACGCATAGCACACCAACGCATGCACCACGATACCCTTAAGTGGCCGACAACGAGGCCAAGGGTGAACGACAAATAGGCCTAGAAAGAACGAGATCAAAAAATGAAAGAACGATGCAAAAGAGCGTCAAGACTAGATGCGGAAAATGAGGATATTCGATTGACATGGTGGGAAGGACAAAGTTAGTAAAGGAGGGTTTTGGACAAGACTTCTGCCTTCATACATTCTGCTGTTCATACATGATTAAGACCAAACGCGTTCCGCTTGCGATTTTTTTTGTCTAGAAAGCGTGCAGAGTTCGTTGGCGAATTGGAAGTGAGAGATGAGCGAGATATAAAAAGATTAAGAACAAGAGAGAGAGAAAATCGAAGATCTCGGATTCTAAGGGCTTTTTCTCCCCAGATTCCTGGCGAGGACGAACGCGCTTTTTTGGCGCTGCAGCAAGACGATAAAACAGGGAGTGGATTGTTAGTGTGGTCGGTGAATACGTGCTCGACTGCGGTCGAAAGGAATCGGCGAGCGAGGATTGTATTAAAATCTCCAACATTAATAGAGACGGTGAGAGGGGGGGAGAGGGGGAGAGGGGAGAGAGAAGTAGAGGAGAGAGCATTTATAAGGAGATACTGACGATGACCCTGCTGAAAAAACTCATGTGAGAAACATATGAGAATCACATGAGCATTTCATGTGGGAATCACGTGAGGATCATGTGAGAAGCATGTGAGATTTTGATCCGAGATCGCATTGCGGATCACGTGAGTCTCGTGTGATTCTCACATGATTCTCACATGATTCTCACATAGGTTCAGCAAAAAATTTTTTTTAATTTTACTATCAAACTAATATTACACAAATTATGGTTTGCGTAGTTTTGGTGGCCTTTGTTGGTAGTTTGGAGGCATGGTAACATCTAGATAGGCCACCAAACCTATGCAAACCTTAATTTGTGTAATATTAGTTTCATAGTAATATAAACAAAAATTTTTACTGAACCTATGTGTCATACGAGACTCACGTAATCCGCAATGCGATCTCGGATCAAAATCTC
>UELU01138946.1:13701-29888 GCA_900490025.1 Megastigmus dorsalis
CGCATTGCGGATCACGTGAGTCTCGTGTGATTCTCACATGATTCTCACATGATTCTCACATAGGTTCAGCAAAAAATTTTTTTTAATTTTACTATCAAACTAATATTACACAAATTATGGTTTGCGTAGTTTTGGTGGCCTTTGTTGGTAGTTTGGAGGCATGGTAGTAGGTGTTACCATGCGGATGATAACACCCAAACTGGGTACTCAAGCTTTAATATTCGAATTTTTAACTTTTTGTAAATTTGATTAAAATATTAAAAATTCGAATATTAAAGCTTAAGTACCCAATTTTGGTGTTATCATCCGCATGGTAACATCTAGATAGGCCACCAAACCTATGCAAACCTTAATTTGTGTAATATTAGTTTCATAGTAATATAAACAAAAATTTTTACTGAACCTATGTGTCATACGAGACTCACGTAATCCGCAATGCGATCTCGGATCAAAATCTCACATGCTTCTCACATGCTTCTCAGATGATTCTCACGTGATTCCCATATGTTTGCTCATGTGATTCTCATATGTTTCTCACATGAGTTTTTTCAGCAGGGGACTGGCGATTTCCTAGACTCAGTGGAATCTTCTAGGAGATAGAGAGAAATCAGGAGCAGGGAAACAAAGCAATTCGGCCAGCGTTTATCATCTTATAAATTAGAGGAACTATTTATTTTTTATCATGAACCCGCAGATTTTAGCGTGTACCCCAGGAGGAATCAAGAGCTTTCCCCGAGTCACCACGTCGCATTCTATTGAGTCTCACAGCCCGAATGCGACATCTCAAACTGGTTAACATACGTACGTCGAAGACTTTAATTAATTCCAAAATCTTACAATATTTGATGCAATTTTTTAAATCATTTGTGCCATTAATCTTGAGGATCGTCATGTCAAATATTAATTGATAATCTCACATCAATAATCAAGAAGAAATATTCAAATTTATATTTACCATTTATTGCATTATTTGAAGACTTTTTATGGACCTTCTTAGTACTGATCAGTTTGGAGCTGGCATGTTCTGTTTGAAATTCTGAATTTGTATTACATGTTTTGGAGTGCTTTTTTAATTCATTAATATTTTTAAGACCTTCCGTAACATCTATCAGACTATTTTTTTTTGTTTTTTTTATATTATTATTTACAGTATTTACATTCAATACAGTAGGTATATTTTCAATATTTTCTGTACCAGTCATTGATGGTGTTATAGTTATCAATGCATGACGAAATATTTCACAAAATTCGACTCTATTATTGCGTAATGCATTATCTAATTTTACCATCATCCACTTGTTAACATCTTCAATTCCAATTTTGTAAGTCTCGCATAACATATTTATTTTAATATTATGTGGAAGTAAATATGACGGATTATTTACAAATTCTTGGATGTGACTTCTTAGGTTACTATTAGATGTAATTGAATGGGCAATACTATGTTTGTAGTCCAACCATTCATTTAATTTAGGTGCTACAATTTCTTCTCCCCTTTTCAGTTCTGAAAAATAAAATTTATTAGAAACATACATAAATCAGCTTTTGCTACTCGAATGGCTAAAGCTACAGCACCTGGAGCACTTTTAGTAAATATTGAAAGTCAACCCTGTTAAAAGTATCAACATTGATTTCCCGTAGATTTCCATGAGGAAGTCCCAGTGAATTCTACGGGGTAATCAGTGTATATCTACGTGAATTTTAAAATCCTCATGGAAGTCAGTCCAAAAACACCATGTAGATTTCAACATAGATTTTTAGTGGCTTCAATTTAGTAAAAATTGAGGTTCCAGTAGCTTTGGTGCCCTTCGTAGGTGTAACCAAGCAGTTGATAACAGCAAAACTGGGACATCAAGCTTAAATATTCGAATTTTTAACTTTATTTAATTTGATTAAAATATTAGATTTCTAGTGGCTTCTATTTACTAAAAATTATACTTCTAGCTTTGCTTTTGAAATTATATATAATTGTAGTACTTTCTCAGCTGCTAGTCAGAAGTTGCAACGGTCTCTTTTAGAGACCGTTGCGCAGACATAGAGGAAGAAGTGAGTGTATACAGTACCTTTGCTCGCTCTCTCTTTTATAATTTCTTCCATTGTTGCCGAGTGATTATCATACTTGAGCATACTAAGGGAAGTAGGAAAGTAGAAAAGTAAAAAATGTCAAAAACGAAAATAGCTGATTGTTAATACGTGAAGACTTTAGACTTAATTTTAAACTAAAGACATTATAAAGAGCGTTAGGTAACTATAACAGAAAAATCAGTGGGTCAGTCGTATACCAGAAGGCTATACATTAGTATTTAAATCTATTCAGATGCATCTGATACAAGTTGGGGGATAGCCGATGGTAATAATAAAGTTTTCGGATTTTGGTCTGTTGAAGACGTGCAAAAACATATTAATTATAGGGAATTATTAGCTGCGTATTTAGCATTAGAAAGACTAGGTCATGATCTATTTGACTGTAATATACTACTCCGGATTGGTAATACAATAGCCATTGCATACGTTAATACAATGGAAGGAGTCAGGTACAAAAATTTAATTTATTAGCTAGAATGATACGGCAATGGGCTGAAAACAGACAGATTTTCCTTAAAGTAGCATATATCCCATCTAAAGAAAATAATGAGGCAGACAGGTTGTCCAGATTCTTGAGTCAATATACAGAGTGGGAGTTATCGCAGGAAGCTTTTAAAAAAATAGTTGAGATAGTTGGTATACCGACCTTAGACCTTTTCGCGTTAAGTACAAACAAGAAATGTTCAAATTATTGTTCTTGGTTGCCAGATCCAGAGGCTTTTACGATAGAAGCTTTTACCATATCATGGCAAGATGTATATTTTTATACACTCCCTCCTTTTAAGAATATTGGAAAAGATCAGAGATAAAAGGGCGGAAGTCGAAATGGAAAAATCAACCCTGCTATCCATTATTCAGAAAATTACTAAGAAACAAAATACTGAATTTTAATCCCAATAATAAGAATTTAATACCTTTGTGTAGGGACAGTGAGCAGTTTATAACACAAAGTCTGGAGTTAAAAGTAGCGGTTGTATTCCGGAAGCAACAGTAGAGAAGTCGATAAATAATCTTTTGTGAACTACACTGCTGAAAAAACTCATGTGAGAAGCATATGAGACTCACGCGAGCATCGTGTAAATTTCTTGAGGAACTCTGCCACCCATCCTTGCGCACATGCGTTAAACTGGGGAAATTGGCGTAAGCAACTCAGACACAATCAAATCATAGTCACATTATTCTAATTCTTCTTAGTTACGTTCCCTAGGCTAGACATAACAATTTCTTCTCCTATAAAGATTAATGACATTAACAATATTAGAATACATTTTCTCTAAACATATGAAGGAGACATCTGTCGGGCAGCTGGGGAAGTACTACAATTATGTATAATCTCTTCGAGTGAAGCCATCGTATATTTAAAATCGAACTTCATTTACAGGTAACCCTACTGATAAAACTCATATGAGATATCATATGATATCTCATGTGAAATCTCTTACCAAAATGTCATATGAGATCTCACATGAGATCTCATATGAGTTCTCACATGGGTTTTGCTATTATTTTATTTGGATTATTCAGTTACATTATTAAAAATGTGGATTAGTACACTCTAAATCGAAAAGATGAAAAGTAGAAGGTAGAAAGAGTAAATTCTATAGTTTAATCTTTAAGAAAAATTTCATGCTGAATTTCATGTGAATATTTTTAAATTATTTAATATAAATATAAATGCCGTGAATTTGTAAATATTACGCAATACAATAAGAAACCGCGTACAATAATATGCTATAAAAAAAAAAGAAATTTCTATTTTTGTTTGATTTATGAATTTTTATTCGGTGGTCACCCATCCAAGTACTAACCGTGTCAAACGCTGTTTAACTTCATTGATGTATTGATGATACATTTTTCCTTTACACCACACGGCATCTTGTAGTCTCATGCTTAGCTTTCATTTCTACTTTTTAGTCTAGGACTTATACAGATGTATGAATGGCTCAAAAAGTGAATACGTCTGTATAATAAATGAAAATCTAGCTACACTCTAAATCGAAAAGGTGAGAAGTAGAAGGTAGAAAGAGTAAATTCTATAGTTTAATCTTTAAGAAAAGATTAAACTCTCAAGTTTACTCTTTACAATAGTGTAAAACTAGTAGTTTCATCTTCTAAAAGAGCAAATTGATCATTTTCATCTTTACAAACAGTAAAACGTCGTAATTTAATCTTTTGCTAAAGATTAAATTACGTAGTTTTTACTTTACAAAAGTGCGAACTGTTAAAGGGACTCTTGAAAAGTGTAAATCAATCATTTTTGTTTTGCTAAAGATTAAATTACGTAGTTTATACTTCATAAAAGTGCGAAATGCTAACGCAACTCTTGAAACGTGTAAATCGGTCAGTTTAATCTTTTCGCAAAGAGTAACTATCATGATTTTTACTTTACAAAAGTGCGAAATGTTAACGTAACTCTTGAAACGTGTAAATTGATCAATTTAATCTTTTTGTAAAGATGAGTAGCTATCATGATTTTTACTTTACAAAAGTGTGAAATGTTATTTGAGCTCTTGAAAAGATTAGATTTGATTTGAAACTGCACTTTTTGAGGTTAGAAGGTTAGAGTAGAATTCCGTTTTCGTTTATATCTCGAAAACTGCACTAGCAAAAGGACCAATCTTTTTGGCATTCCTAGGGGAAATCATCTTTACGATATTTATGATTATTAGTGTTAGAAATATTGGTTTCATTATTTGCAATATATGTATGTATATGTATGTGTATATCATGTACCTATAATATAGTTATATAGTCTATAACGTAATATACTTTTGTACACATATTTATACTTACCTACATACACACACAACAGTCAATCATACTTGAGCACACACTACAGTTAAATTTCAGTACTATGTAGCTAGCCAGCATGGCTACTTGTATAAGCTTAATACTACTTAAATAAATCTATCTTTTTACATGCAATCCTCATCTTGTTTGTCATATTTACTAAAATAATTATCATTAAGAATCTCATTTTTTGAAGTTAGAATTCGTTTTTCGCATTTATCTCGGAATCAGTGAAAGCTAAGCAAAACGGACAAAATTTTTGGTTTTTGGGTTTCTTAAGTGAGAATGGACTTTTCGTTATCTAGTGATATATGTATTATTTAAAATTAAATTAATTGCTTTAGCTTCTATCGATTCCGAGATAAATGCGAAAACGAATTCTAACCTGTAAAAGGAGATTCTTAAAAATTTTATGTATATTAGTGTTAAGGCCCACATAGCATGAAATGTTACAAAGGAATATTTCATGTGATATTTCAACGAAATATATTATGTAATATTTAAGAAATATTGTTGAAATATTACACGATTTCATTACAAACACTTTTTTTCAATATTTTGTGAAATATTTCTGTAATACTTCAACAATATTTCTTGGAATATTACCTAAAATATTTCTTGAAATATTTACGAAAATATTACAGCAATATTACTGAAAATTTTAAAAGAAATTTTTGAAATCTTTCATGGAATATTACTGTAATATTGAACCGATATTGCACGAAATGTTGTTTCAAAATCTTATCAAAATATTTCAGTTAAATTTTTCACTTAATATTAGAAAAATATTTCAGAAATATTACTTGTAATTTTCAAAAAAAATTTTGAATCTTTCTTGGAATATTACTGTAATATTAAAGCGATATTACCGAAACGTTGTTTCGAAATGTTAACAAAATATTTCAGAGCAATGTTTCACTTAATATCAGAAAAATATTTCAGAAATATTACCTGTAATTTTCAAAAAGAATTTGAAACCTTTCTTGCAATATTACTGTAATATTGCAGCGATATTACACGAAATGTTGTTTCGAAATGTTATCAAAATATTTCAGTGCAGTGTTTCACTTAATATTAGGAAAATATTTCAGAAATATTAATTGTAATTTTCAAAAAAAAATTTTTAAACCTTTCTTGTAATGTTACTGTAATATTAAGGCGATGTTACACGAAATATTGTTTCGAAATATCGTTGAAATATTTCAGTGCAATGTTTCACTTAATAATAGGAAAATGTTTCAGAAATATTACTTGATATTTTGAAAACATTTTTTGAAACCTTTCATGCAATATCCCTGCTAAAAATGTCCAATTAAAACCGATTCGAAAGATAACTAGTTTTAATTCGGTTTCTTAATCGGAAATTAACAAATTAAAACCAATATAATCGATTAAAACATATTTAGATGAATTATAAAAATTAGTCGGATTAAATCGGTTTTAATAAGTTGTATTTTCAAAAAAAAATATATAAATGATTCAGTCCGATTAAAATCAACTAAATTTTATAATTGGTTTAAATAGATTTTAATCGAGTATATTGGTTTTAATTTGTTAATTTCTGATTAAAAAACCGAATTAAAACTAATTATCTTTCGAATCGATTTAATTGGACATTTTTAGCATGGATTGCCATGGTCAGGATCGTAATCGTAGCCTGAGCAGTATACTGATCAGGTCCTGATTCCATACCTGCATCTTTTATGCTCAGGAATAACAATAAGCTTTGGAAACAAAAATTAATGAGCATTGAATTTGTCATTTTTGTTACAGGTACGATTCCCGCAATAAGATTTTCAAAATTACGCAATTTTTTACATATTGTTTAAATAATTTATATAGTTGTTTAAACAATTAACAACACATAAGAATACAAACGTAAACCTATTGGTTTTCCGTTATGCAATGAAACCAATGCTTATCTGGTATATTATATCTTTTGAAAAGCTTTTTTTTTATAGATTTCTGATTTAATTAGTTTTTCTTACTACCTCGGACGAAAATTCGCCTTTCGTCCCTATAAACTTCAACCGAAAATACGTTTTTCGTCCGCTTCGCCGCGCCATCTGGACGTCAGGGAGCAAAAAATTCTCAACTCCCGCCTGCCCCGCCCGTCCCGACATGACCTTCGAACGCTTGCAGCGCTAGTGACTTACGCGGTGCGCCTATTGTTTAACCTAAACTCTGTGGACTATGCGTGTCGACTTTTCGTGTACTTAAGGTTGTATAGGCTATATAGTCGAAATGATGACACACAATTGAAAATTTGTAAATAAGTAGATTTTAACAATACAAGATCACCTACAAAATTTTAGAAGGATTGATTAGCTCGTTTAAAAGTTATTAATAAGTATAAATTTCAATTTAACATGCGAGGTATACATATATCTATCAATTTAATACCAAAATTCACATACAATCGTGAAAAAACTAAGGAAAAAATAATGTCAAGTACTTGAAATTTTGTATAACAATAACTAATTATACTTTAAACATGTATCAACGATAAAAAATGTATGTCATTAGCTGTAAATGAAACAATTCAGAAATAACATGGTAAAAAAGGGCAAATTTGCAGCCAAAAGTTTGTAAAATGAGTCTTCATATAGTCAGAAAAAACTTTAAAACACATTTAAATCAATTTTAACCGATTCCGATCTTCAATACTAGTATAGCTCTGTATAAAAATATACTTTCAAATCATAAAAGCTTAATTTTTAAATTTGACTAACTTTTGGATTTGATGGTATAGCCTATACAACCTTAAGAGTCTCGTAAGGATAAGTGTTAAGTGGTCGACTTTTCTATCACTGCACTCGTGCTTTCATTGCACTTTTTTTTAAAGTAATTCCTTCATTTTGTACGCTCAGTCTCGAGTAACGTAAAAAATGTTTTAAGTATTAAAACACGTCATAACCTACCCGGTCTACGTATAGCTTGCACGTAAGAATAAGAAGTCTGTTGATACACCACTAGCTAATAAAACGAAAAATGAAGAAAAGAGTGATATTTCCATTAAAGATTTTAATGTAAAATTTGAAAATTGCACTATTAATGGTAATGTTATTAATAACTATTATTACTATGTAAATACTGATCAATAAAAAGATTCAAATAAATATTGGCGGTTTAAATGTTAGCGGATTCTGCAAAACCCTTCGCCCTTCAATCGTTGTCATGTACTCCATAGCTAGCTCGCGTATACACCTACTTTCATTATAGGTTATAGTGAATTCTCGAACTATATAAGCGATCAAGTTGGTACACTGCCTCGACCGAAAAACTTACTAGCAGTAAGAGAGACAAGGAGAAACAAAATAATGGCCGCGGCTGCCGAAGCAGACGAATCCTACATACCGAGTTCATTTTCGTTCCGTGGTCGTTAATTACAAACGAATTTTCGGCCAGGTAGCAAGAAAAATAGTATACATTACACGGGACGAACTTCGATCGGCCTGCCCGGCGGATTGTCCCTCTCGGCTTCGCCTCGGGGGGCAAGCTCTCCGCCGGGCCGAACGATCGCGTTTCGTCCCTTGTAATGTAATGTACTATTTTAAATTTAATTTGTTTATTGCATCGACACTGCACTCTGTTCTGATTATTATTCATTAGCTATATTTGTAGAGCAGAGTATTCACTATTTAATTCATTCATATATCTACCATCGATCCTAAGAGTCCAGAAAGGTGTAAAGAGAAATGTATCAGGAATAGATCAGCAAAGTTAAATAGCGTTCGACTCGGGTAGTACTTGGATGGGTGAACCCCGAAAAAAATAATAAATATATAATTTCTTTTTTTTTCGTATAAAATTTAATTATGTTCGGTTCCACATTGTTTTATATAACATTTACAATTTGTCCGACAGTTAAATTTATATTTTGCATGATATAGTACGGGTAATTACGGGATTAATCACGGGATTAATTACAGGATTAATCACGGGCTTAATTACAGGATTAATCACGGGACGTTTTCCTCGATAACTGCATGTAATTAAGGGGATGTGATACTCAACAGTTACCGACAGAGCTAATATTGCAGTATTTTAATTTAAGTAAAAAAAGTACTAGGATTCATGAAAAATAAAGACAACGTTGCACTTCCTTGGGTCATAATCTACCATTTTGCAAAGTTTCAGACGAATATTTAAACTGCTAAAAATGGCATTTTCACAAAAATTTGTGCTCCAACGGACGATCCAAAAATTTTGTGGAAATTCCATTTCTAGTAGTCTTTAAATATCCGGATGAAACTTTATAAATTATAAATTATGATACAAGGAAGTGCAATAATGTCTTTATTTTTCACAAATCCAAGTACTTTTTTTTTTGCTAGAATCAAAAATCCGTAATGCCGGTAAGGTAGGACTATCACAAGTCCTTCCCGGACAACACAGAACGTTATAAAGACGTTATTAAGACGTTTTAAAAAAGACGAGATGACGTTTTTTTTTCAAAGTTAAAATAACGTTTTCAAAACGTCTTTTAAACGTTATTTTGGCCACAAATTTTTTTCCAAAAAATTCTACAGTAGCTGATGGATACGTCTTAAAGACGTTATTTAAACGTTTTATAAGCGTCTGAAATGCAGTTAAATAATGTGATTGAGACGTTATTAATACGTTATTATATTTCAATGCTAATCGATTTATAAACGTTTTATTAATGTGTATTATAAGTATTTTATTCACGTAAAGCTCTACGAATCAAAGAGCAGAAACGTTATGAAAACGTCTTAAAATCGTTTCCTGCACATTAAGTACTCATTAATAAAACATTATTCACGTTTTAAAGATTAAGAAACGTCTTTTAAAATATTATATTATATTATATAATAGAGTCGCTTTTATATTTAATGTTCGCAGCGCTTCACAATTTTTCGCAATAAAATTACACTTAAAAAAACTTTTCCTACACTGGGATTCGAACCGACGATCTTTGGGGTACAACGCATAAATCTTAACGACTACGCTACGCAACGCTTGCGACCCAAAATCTTGATTTCGCTGATAAAGTAGGTTTAAATGTTAAACATTTACTTGAGAATTCTTTCAATAATTTCTCTGGTATGTGCACGTTTTACGTATAATATAATTATATATGCGTATAACGTTTGTATTTGTATTTATAAGATGTGCGTTCATTTTGTATAATTTAATAATACATTTAAAGAATAATCACGTTTTATAATAATTATTATAGATTTTACAGCATATACGCATTAAAATACAAACGTTATACGCATATATAATTATACCAGAGATAATTATTGAAAGAATTCTCAAGTAAATGTTTAACATTTAAACCTACTTTATCAGCGAAATCAAAATTTTGGGTCGCAAGCGTTGCGTAGCGTAGTGGTTAAGGTTTATGCGTCGCACGCCAAAGATCGTCGGTTCGAATGCCAGTGTAGGAAAAGTTTTTTTAAGTGTAATTTTATTGCGAAAACTTGTGAAGCGTTGCGAACATTAAATATAAAAGCGACTCTATTATATAATATAATATAATATTTTAAAAGACCTTTCTTAGTCTTTAAAACGTGAATAATGTTTTATTAATGTGTACTTAATGTGCAGGAAACGATTTTAAGACGATTTCATAACGTTTCTGCTTCTTGATTTGTAGAGCTTTACGTGAATAAAATACTTATAATACACATTAATAAAACGTTTATAAATCGTTTAGCATTGAAATATAATAACGTATTAATAACGTCTCAATCACGTTATTTAACTGCATTTCAGACGCTTATAAAACGTTTAAATAACGTCTTTAAGACGTATCCATCAGCTACTGTAGACTATTTTGGAAAAAAATTTGCGGCCAAAATAACGTTTAAAAGACGTTTTGAAAACGTTATTTTAACTTTGCAAAAAAACGTCATCTCGTCTTTTTTAATACGTCTTAATAACGTCTTTATAACGTTCTGTGTTATCCGGGTTAAGTGGATGTCAAAGTACTACCGTTATTACCACTAAACTGTTTTACCGATCATATCCTGAATAATTATAGTAATAACTAAATAAATACTGGAAATTATGCAAATCCCAAATACAGGTGCACTTCGTCTATGAATTATCATTTGGAAAAGTTTTAAATAAATATTTCAATTGCACCTTGAAAAATTCTTGTTTTTAAATGAGTGAATTTTTTTGGAATAAGAATTTTTTAGGGTGTCTTTAAAACATTCGCTCGAAACTTTGCCAGATGATAGATAATTCATAGACGAAGTGCACCTGTATTTGGATTTACATAATTTCAAGTATTTATTTAGTTATTAGTAATTATTCAGGATCCGATCGGTAAGACAGTTTAGTGGTAACGGTAGGACTTTGACACCCTCTTAAACTTGTGATTTATTCTGTAATTAATCCTGTAATTAATCTTGTAATAAAGTCTGTTATTAACCTCTAATTAATCCCATGAATAATCCCGTAATCTTTTTCAGCAGGGTGGCTGCAGTTACAAACAATTTCTAACAGTTAATAATAGTTATTCACATTTAATAAGTTTTAAGATACTTCTACAACCAAAATGTTATTAGAGACGCAATTTATAAATGTAAGTAACGTTACTAAGTAAGTATTATATACAATTTTATAATTTTGAAGACACTTCTACGACCAAAACGTTATTAGAGGCGCAATTTATAAATGTAAGTAACTTTACTTACATTTTGGACGTAGAAGTGGCTTCAAAATTATTAAATTCTATACTTACTTAGTAACGTTACTTACATTTATAAATTGCCCCTCTAATAAAATTTTGGTCTAAAAGTATCTTGAAAATTATTAAATGCGAATGACTATTATTAACTGATAGAAATTGTTTGTAACTGCCAGTATCTGTTAAAAACTGTTGATAACTGATTATAATTGTTATCAGTGTTTCTATTTCGATATTTTATAATAGTTATAAATAGTTATAAACCGTTCTTAAGAGTTCATAATAGTTAGTAATAGTTTCTAACAATTCTACACGTAAAAAAATTTCACTAGAGTATTTATTTAATATTTAATATACAAAATAATTTTGTAAAGCACACAAGTGTAAATTATTTATTATAAAATATTATAAGTTTTTTAAACAGTTAAAATAAATATACTTATTACAGTTTTAAAAGAGTTTAATGAAAATGTAAGATACAAAATATTATAACAATTTTGATGTATATTTTTGTTGGTATACATCAAAATATATTGTTATAAAACTTTCCGAATGATATAATATAGTAGAGTCTTCTTTTGAAATACAAAATATTACTTTTATTATTATTATTATTTATTTACCAGAACTGTTACAAAATGTTACATAATGTTACTTAGTGAAGCCAATATCGGGATATAAAGAAATATATCCGACATAGTTGGCACCCTATAGAGGTGTACAAAGCACTTGCACATATCAGCTCAGCTCTCCCCAAATAATACACTTTCATTTCGAACGTCTGTGCTAAATATGTTCTAAAATTTAAAAGGTTGCTATACTAAAAAAGCTATGAAGCGAGGACAATTTATATTATATATTTATGAATAAATGTTACAAATTAATTTGCGTATCAAATGTGCTAAATGTTTTTAAAATTTTGAATTGTAAAATTTTTAGTTTGAATATTATAAATTTATTACAAATTTCTTGTGATATGATTATTTTCACTTTGCGATCTTGTAATACAGATTTATGTAATTGTAGATCTGTAACAAAAAATTAAATATTGCCTTACATGTTGACTTTATGTGTTATGAATTTTTCTTTAATATCAAATAATGAGTCTATAAGTAACTTGATTTTGTTTAATGAAATATGTCATATTTTTATTCACTTTATAAGTATCTAAAAGCAGAGGTTAAAAAGTTTCTTAAATTGACTGAAATTCAATAAAGAGCTCTCTAACATATGGATATATAACCTCTTTAAACAAAGTTTAGATAAAGAGAATACAAATGTTTGATAAAATTGTGTCTCAACTTTGGCATTGTATGATTTAGTTACAATAGGACATGAAGGATCATCGAGTTTCTATAATTCTATAAGTTAAAGTTCTTTTACTACTTGCCATTTAAGTACTACATAAATTATCATTAAGCCTGTTATAAGAATCTACACATTAGTTTGAGATGTTTATAGTTGACAGCTGATACATTACCAATATATAAAAAATACAGCTGTTGAAGAATTAAAAATCTGTGAAGTGAGGACAAATTTATATTACTTAAGATCATTGATATTTTTGAGTTTTATAATTTATTTAGACAAGGATTACGTTTAATTTGCAGTATTGAAACAAAAAGAATGCTTGGCAGTGATTTCTAACTTGATTTTGTAACTTTCATTAGCTAAAATTATAATAATATTGAAACATAAAGAATTGATTATTTACTTGAAAATATGAATTTTGTGATTGTGAAAGTATGAGTTTTGAATGACAACAACTCAAAGAGATTTTGTTTTGTAGTATGATTTAATTCAAGAATAACCCAGCCCATTGAGGCATCCAAATTATGATCTGGATACCGCATAGAATCCATTCAGATTTCATTCAAAATCCATATGGAAACTATGTGAATTCCATCTTGAATCCACCTTGATTTTCAGGTACAATTTTAAGTCCTAAATTTTTGGAATTAATTATAAAACTTTAACGCTTATGTAGCTTTGGTGACCTTTTTAGTTGTTACCATGTGGACGAGAACACCCAAACTGGGGTATTAAGGATTAATTATGCTAGCCAGGGTGTGTTGAAAAGAATTATGTGAATTTATGATATGTTTTTGAGCTCGTTTACTTTTCACAAAATGCATAAAAAATTGTATCATTTTTTAAATAAAAGAGCTATAGTTCTTTTAGTTTATTTAATAAGAATATGGATACTTACTGAAAATATCATCATTTATAATCTCATCGTATTTTTTAATAAAAAAATCCATGCTATCCCTGTAATGTTTCCGGCAACCCCATCTGGGATAAATGTGAATGGTTAATAGTTTTATCTCTTCGGGTGTCAAATTCTTAAACCTCTCGTTTAGTTTCTCTCTAATCAAATAAGACAACACGTTTTTATAAACATCATTTTCCCACTCTGGTCCTTTTCGCCGCAGAAATACTTCTTTAGATTTATGTACTGATTCCATAGCAAATCTGAACTGCAAACAAAAGTTGACTATTCATGATAGTATCCCATAAGCTGTGTTATAATTTTTTGAACTATGCAGTTATCTTTACTTTAAACTTGAAAAGAAAAGTATAATGAAAACCATTGCTAATAAAATGCTTTCTCAAAGAGGATCTTAAAAATAAGAAAATGTGTATAAAAATTGATTTTAAAAAAGTGGTTGACTTTTATGATTTCTTCATAAAACAAATTCGGATTATTAATAATTAATCAGTTCTACGTTAAGTTGTAATATAAATATATGATAAATCACAAAATTCCATTTAGTATAACATACATGCATACATGCATACCCACATACATATGTGATTTATACTTACATACATAAATTCATTTTTTTAAAATCTTATATTTTACCTCAGGAACGTCAAAAACTTCTAAATTTTCAACGTTACAAAAAATCTTTGAGAAAGCAATAATATGAGGTAACCGCGCTTTCTTCACTTGCGTTTTGGTAGGTCATATTAATTTTTTTTATTTAAAAATTATACATTAGATTTCTAGAATAACATGTATGAAAAAATCTAACCTATATCTTAAAATGTTTGGAATATAATTTAAAACTATTTTCTTGAATTTATGGATTTTATAATTAAATAAATTAAATATACGGATAGTAATTCTATAGTGATAAACTCAATTTCTATATAAAAATACTTCATATGCAGTATAAAAATTGTTTTTGTACTTACCGTTTTACTATGCACCAAGGATTAAATAGATAAATCTATCAGGTCAGCCTTACAAACAGTATATTATCAGGAGAATTAATGCCGTGCTATACGATATAAAAAACATGAAAGATAGAACAGAAGTCGGGATGCGTCAGAAAATCTCTGTTTCAACTGCAATCGTTGTATAAACTACGAAGTTACACGCTATATGCCCTATTGAAAAAAATGACGTAATAAAATAACGTGTTTAGATGACGTTATCAAATGACATTATTTAATAACGTTATTATTCTGTGTCACGTTTTGGAACGTTTTATAACGCCATTTTCCAAATTTTGTAAATCCCTGACGACGGAAATTACGTTATTTATGAGCAAAATAACGTTATATTCGTTTCCAGGCTAAAAAGAAATCCGACAAATGATGTCATTTATTCATGGAAAAGAAACATAATTTGACAAATAACGTTATTTCAGAAGGTAATGTGACGTTATTTGCGAAATTCCAGTACAGATTTAACATTATTCTTGTTTTAAATTCGCTATCGATTTGATTACCGTAAATCTCCATATTTAGTGTTCCCTAATTTAATTACGTAAAAAATAAAATTATCAGGAATTTGAACTAAAATTTTGATTTCACATTTCGCGTTACAGATAAATTATACGTCAATATAAAAAAAAACGGTAGTAATTCCGAATTAGTTTTATTCCGTGCCCACAGTATAAATGTAAAATGCATGTTCCGTAATCACCAAATAAACCCCCGGTTACAACGATTGAGGTATAAAATGTCGTAAATCCATAACCCTTACAATATGTGGTATGGGGATGTAAAAACATGCATTTAGTATCATATAAACATATTTCCTGAAATAAATTAAAAATTTTCCCAGCTGGTAGTCGAAGTTCTTATTGTGCTGTACATGCATATGTATCCTAACAACATTGGTAATATGAAAATCATAATTAACACATGGATTCTATGTATATCTGTCTTGGATCTTATCGTGAGTGAGCAAAATACAGATAGTGATGTAGATGCGTAAGCAACGATTTCCTGATGACATTTTAGCATGACCAATTTGATGTATGTAAATCTCCATATTTAGTGTTCCCTACTTTAATTACATGAAAAATAATATTTTACGGAATTTGAACAAAAATTATGATTTCACATTTCGCGATATAGATAAATTATACGTCAATATAAAAAAAAACGGTAGTAATTCCGAATTAGTTTTATTCCGTGCCCACAGTATAAATGTAAAATGCATGTTCCGTAATCACCAAATAAACCCCCGGTTACAACGATTGAGGTATAAAATGTCGTAAATCCATAACCCTTACAATATGTGGTATGGGGATGTAAAAACATGCATTTAGTATCATATAAACATATTTCCTGAAATAAATTAAAAATTTTCCCAGCTGGTAGTCGAAGTTCTTATTGTGCTGTACATGCA
>UELU01138948.1:0-19730 GCA_900490025.1 Megastigmus dorsalis
GTTTGTAATCAAAAACCAATAGCGTATTTCGAAAGTTCAGAAAATTTGCGATCGAAATTGACTTGTCCAAAATTTTTTGCAGATCATTTCACCCGTCTTTATAGCAATTGAAAAACACCAAAAAAATTTGTCCGTTTGGGCCTTAACGGGTTAAAGCAGTTACCATCTTTGTCTAAAGATTTTACCCATTGTTTCATAAGTTCCAATTTAATGTGCAGAGGTGGTATCGGAACTTTTGATGGATCAACAAGTGGCTTTTCTTTTATATTCTTAGAACGAGGTTCGAACGTTTTTCTTAGGGGCCAGAGACTCTTTATGTAATGATTGTTTCTATCTCTACTATCCCATTCACATAAATAGCAAGGATATTTTGTGAATCCCGATTGGTTCCCTAAAAGTATTGTTATGATTTTAAGATCCCCATATATTTGCCATTTATGATCATTGTATTTTATTCGGTTTAATATTTCATGTTACAGTACTTTTCATTCAGAATTACCGAATATCCTATGGCAATGGCTGCATAAACATTTGTATTGTGTAATGGAAAAGCTTTTAAACTTCTCTTCGACGAATCGATAAGCAATCTCCACTCGTTGGGTTTGTAACATCCATGTTTAAAGCGATTCATCAACCCAACTATATCTTCGCAGTACACTAAGGAAAATTCTTCATCGTAAGCGAAATAATCACGATATTCCATATCTCTGTCTCGGTAGTAAGAAGCGTTAATATTTCCAGCTTCATTAGTATTTTGTTTCAGCCATGAAGCCAAGTACTCTGACCCATCTTTTGCTAGGCCTAAATCGCGTATGAGATCATTCACTTTTTCTTGTGTAATTGGACCTTTTTCGTTCTTAGCATTATAGGGGGTGTATTCCGCGTCACTTGTATCACTCGTACTAGCAACGTTACTGTCTTCATCAGTCGATTTTTCTTTTTCCGCAATAACATCTTCTTCAGGTTCTCTCCCCATTTCTTCTTCTACGATTTCATCTTTATCATGTCTTTCTAAATTTTGCTCAACATCCATACTTTCACTTGTGCAGATATCCTCTGAATCTTCTCTTTCATCAATTGGCGATTCATATATATACAAATGTAGCAAGTGTAAGAGAGAGGATAGTTTTTGTTACATTTGTAGCAAGTGTGAGACCCCAAAAAATAAAAGAAAAATCAGTGAAAATATTAAAAAGCAGTATAAGAAAATGATTGACTTAGAAATGAAAAATGATGAAATTGATTGGGTTCCTAAAATCATATGCGCCTTATGTAGGAAAATGCTACAAATTGGCAAAAATTGTAATATTGAAGTAAAAATGAAAGTGCCTACGATATGGACGGAACCTTGTGGGAAAGAAGATTTTTATTTTTGTAATACAAATTTGCATGGAGATAATAGTAGTAACAAGTCGCAAATTAATTACGCTAACGTTGAAAGTGTTACAAAACCTATATAAATGAATATATATATGAATCGCCAATTGATGAAAGAGAAGATTCAGAGGATATCTGCACAAGTAAATAAAGAAATTTTTGTTACGAAAATGAATCATACAGAGAAAGAAGCATGGTTATGTTTCAAGGAGGTAATTAAAAATTTTCTTGGAAATCATAAGAGCCAAAATTACCAACAAATAGTATTAAATTTAGTAAATAGTTACAAAAATCAAGGCTGCTTAATAAATCTAAAATTACACTTTTTATATTCCCATATAGATGAGTTTCCAGAAAACCTAGGTGATTACAGCGAAGAGCAGGGAGAGAGATTTCACCAAGATATGAAGGAAATGGAGCGTAGGTACCAAGTAAGATGGGACATAAATATGTTAGCAGATTACTGTTGGTCGTTGAAACGAGATCTACCATCAACACCGAAAAAGCGGATGCGTAATCCACTTCATAGATCATTTGACAATAAAACAGTTCGTTACCATAAAAAAGAGTAATGGGCTTGAAATTTATATGGGTATTTTATTGAATTCCATATATCTCTAACAAATTTGAATGTACCTAACTAAGGGTTTAGGGTTTAGTCGTTTGGGATTTAAGGGTTGGGTTTAAGCGTTTAGGGTTGGGTTTAAGCGTTTAGGGTTTAAGGGTTTAGCGCTTAAGGGTTTAGGGTTTAAGGGCTTAGGGTTTAGAATTTAATGCATTTTTTTGACGTTTCATGGGGTCAAACGTACCACGGATTCGGATTCAGCGACCGCAAAAGCATATGTATGTACTGTTAAACCTTGGTTGCCGCTAATTTTGTACATTTGACCTTGACATGACTTTGACCAAGATTCGATGTGGTTAAACTGATCCCGGATTTGGCATCAGCTAGCCCAAAAACATATAACTACCATGGTCAAGTTTTTGGGAGTTTCAATTTTTTTTGGTGGGGCTGAGTTATGAGTGTAGTAGTAACTATATTTATAACTTTAAGTTTTACAAATTTTACATATATACAAATATATTATTCCTTAACCTATTTCCTTCTGATCGTTGTCTAGCGTTTATCTTCTCTCTCTATTCTAAAATACTTCATTTTTCAATTTGTCTATTTTCGCTCTAATTTATATCTCTTTTTCTTTTTCTATCTAACCTGCTCACCCATCCTATTTTCTTTCTAATGCCATTAATCCTTGTCTTTTTAAACTCTTATCTCTCTTCTTGTCTTCTTTCTTTCTTTCTGTGTCCTTTCGGGCTGTTCTGCCTTCCTTCTCTATGTCTCTTTTCTCTCTCACTCCTCCAATATTCTTCCTTCCTTATTCTACCTTTTTTCTGCTAATGAAGCATGTTTCCCTTCTTTAGGTCCTATCCTTCCTCTCCGTTACCCCTGATTACTCTTTCTTCTTTTTTCCTTTCTATTCTCCCCCCCCCCCTCCTTTTTTTACCTTTCACCTCTACTACTCCTCCATTTTCTTTTCTTCTTCTCTTTTCTTTTCTTCTTCTCTTTTTTTTCTCCCTCTTCTTCTCTTTTGCATCTTCAATTCCCTTATCTTCTATTAGCCCACATTAGACTTTTTTCTCTTTATTCCATACAAAACTCTTCACCCCTCTCCAGCTTATAGCTTTCTGTATGCTACATTTATGGTATGTTTCCTTTGTATTTCTCCTGATCTCATGGCTCCAATCATGCTTTTTGCCATTTCTCTAATATTCCACTTCATTTCTTTATCCTGCTTTGTTAGGTCCCCTTCTATATATACTCTGGTTCCTCTTTTTTTTATTCAACATAATTTGCATTTTTTCACTCCAACTTTCACATTCTATTTCTATCATGCTTTTTTTGTTCTTATTTTCCACACACTTTTTATTTTTGGATAGATTCTCAACTTTTCTTCGAACCACCATTTGACCTATTCTTCTATCTCACTCTCGTCATCCCAATCTTCAATCCCTGTTTTAATTACATTGTTTTTAATCCTTTTTCTTTCATATTCTTCTGTTAATTTCTTGTAATTTTCCGTCCTTTTTTCCAAGCTCTCCATCCTTACTTCCATGTCCTCCAACCTTTCGTCTACGTCTATTTTGTCTTCATTTATCCGTAACATTTCACACTTGCTCTGATTTTCTCCAAACATTAATCTCCATCTCTATCTATTTCGTTAAATACGAAAGTGGGTAAGATAGAAATCTTTCCAAGCCTAGCGCATGCCTGGATATTTAGAAGTATGTGCAATTGTCATTTAAGTACAAATGAAAAACTCAGACTCGATTATATGTTTTCTTATTGCTTTAAGATTTGTAGTTCGAGAGTTCGGATTTAGAAATCAGGACTCAAGGATTGCTTGAGTTGTACTTAAATAGCAACTGCACATACTTTTAAAAATTAAAAACACAGGATTAATCAAATATTTTTCTACTGGTTTTAAATTCTCAAATAGCCATATTTCTTATGTTATAATGTTTAAATTTAGATAAATACAAGATTTGCTTAACTTTTATTTGAATAATAATTGAAGAATCTACGAAAGTATAATGAATTGATAATCCTAATCCTAATAACAGCTGAATATTAAAAATTAACTTACTGTCAATAATCTTATGAGGTCAAAAAAGACGCATGCATTCAATTGAGCTTCTCACACGTTGAATCATAAAACATGGTTCATTACATGAGTGAGAAATACATTCCACCCGTGTTTGAACGTTTGCACACGAGTGAGTTAGATCACTTTATCGTACTACTAACGAAATTTACCATTAATCCCATTTCGATATTAAGGGGACTTCTACTTTCTAAATTTTTTATAATCAAATAGTTTTTCATTTTTAATATTTAAAAGTTGTCTATTTTTTTTTCAATTTAGAAAGTCCCCTTAATATTTTCGAAAACATTCAAAAATGTATGGTAATTCTCAGTTGCACGTGATTCTCTTGTTGAAATGTGAGGGTATTTAGAGAGTAGGTATTTTCAAAATCATTGGATAAGGCTTGAAAGTTGAGCAGCCTCTTAGTTTTAAATTTAGTTACTGAAATAAGTCACTTTTAAATTTTATCGAAAAGATATAACTATCCTTCGATTGCAAGTTTGCTCAATGCACTTTTTGAATAAAGTATTTTCCAAGATAGGTATGAAAATTTCCCGCTAATACATGCGACTTGTAGGTAATTGTATGTAAATGTAATGAAATTAGATACATAAAATATCATTCCAATCGGTATAAGAATATATTTTCAACTTAACAGGCGAGCAGTAACTAAATTTTTTAATTAAATTGCTGCCCATAATAATATCTACCCATTCTATTGTTCACATCTATCAAGTTCAGTTAATGCCTTATTGGAAAGAAAGTATTTAAAAAAAATAGAAAATTCAGAGTTGTACAAGCAAATTTCAGATTATTGTAAGCTACAATGTAAAATGCATGCCTTTCTTAAAAAAAATAAAGGAATAAATAAATAAATAAAAATTCTTATTAGCTATTACTTTTATTTGCGATCCCAACTTAAATAGTTCCGTTTTCAGAAATAAAGTATTTTCGAAACCATAAATATGAAACTTTACAGCTGCACAATTTCTTTTGCAAATCTGTTGTAAATTACGGATTTTTGCAAGGTTTAGGAATTGCGCATCCTTCTGGAAAAGAAGTGTTTTAGAAAAATTCGAGAAGATTTGAAACTTTACAGCTTTATAGACATAACACAAAGATATAAAAATTGACAGTTTCACAGGCTAGTAGTAGCTAAATTTTTAAATCAAATTGTTGTAATTGGATTTCATTTGACTGTTCTGGTTTTAGTGTATTCTCCGAAACATTCGATAAGTAATTAATTGATCAAATTAAATTATTGCGAATAATCGTATTTGATAGATGTTATGTTAAGGTTTCGAAGCTCTATCAATGACTTCTTTAAAATAAAGTGTTTTCAAAAACTTCCAATAAGGTATGGAAATTTGTATTCTTAACTTATTTATTCACATATAAGTGAATCGCAGAAATTTTGCAAACGTTTCACCATATTTATGTATCTTTAAACCATATCTAGCGTAAACGCCAGCCACTTTACTACGAAACTGAATAGCTACAACTTTTCGATTTTTTTCTGAAAAAAACGAAAAACTGCGTGAACAAACTACATAATTTTGTAAACGCTGCTAACAAAACGCAGTTTTTTGGTATTTTTTTATCCCGATTAAGTAACATTGGCCGTTAAGTTCCTCTAGCTCTACAATTTCCTATCAAACCTTCTTTCGCTATTACAATTAACAAGTCACATGGTCAAACGTTTAAATACGTAGGAAATGATTTACGATTAGATTGTTTTTCCCATGATCAATAATGTGGGTCTCTCATGAACTGGTAACTCTAAAAATCAGTTTATTTTATTACCAGAAAATGAAAACGTAACAAAGAATGTCATATACTCAGAAATTTTATAGATCTATCATTAAAAAAAAAAAAAAAAAAAACATTTTTAAACAATTATTATATTACATATATGTGTTATAGCTCGAGCGAAGCCGCGACGGGGTGTGCTAGTAAGAGATAAATATTTAACGAATATTTACAATTTTCTAAAACTATGATTAGGTACATAAAAATAATAAAACAAATGAATTGAAAGAAAAAAAATCGCATTTAACTTTAGAAACTGACTCAAATCAGCTTTTGCATGGAAGATTTTGCAACGACGGCGCGTCGATGCTAAATCGTGTGCCAAGCGTGGCTCACGTACACACGCACACAAGCCGAGCGCGCCACGAGCACGCGTGCACACAAGCAAGCGCGACTCATGCACGCGAGCATACGGCCGAGCGCCGAGTCGAGAGAGTCCCCACCGCGCGACTCTGCCACTGCTCACGCTACCGTATCTCTCGCATGTACCCCACCGCTCACGCTCCCTACCCAAGCAGACTCAGCGCGAAGATAGAAATTGACTCGCGCTGGCTGCAAATCGACAGTTCGGCGAAGGCGCTAGCTCACTCCCTGACTCCGAAGGTCGAGGTGTCCCTCGACTTCTCGAATATCCACGAGGTGCCCCTCGAGGATATACCCCGAACGTTTCGTGATGAAAGTTTTGAGGTGCCCCTCCCATACACCTGGTTCCCGTCAAGGACTCCCGAGGTGCCCCTCGGTGGAATCCTTTCAATCCATACCCTAATCCTCAAAACCCGCCGCGTATAAGGGACGCGTTAAGTAAGTGTAGATTTAGCTTAGAGCTTAATACGTGACATTCACGAATTGATATTCTCCCATTTGTTTTTGTATTTTTGTTCGCAGATATCGACGAATAGGCGACCTAGCCATTTAAATCTTGTATATTCATTTTTTTTGTGTACTTATATTATAATTCAGATTTAAGAATATAATCGACCTTTTGTTTCCTTGAATGAGACCGAGCTTGCTTTATTTTCACTAAGGAAACCCGCATCCTCTTTCCTATCACCGAAGCCTGGTAAACTCGAGAACATCCGGCGATAAAGGGATGCAAAAGACGGAATCTCCCGAAGGTATCGCAGATCGGGGGATAACGTCACAATTTTCTTAATAATTAAGACGAACAAAATTATTCAATATCAATGCACTATCATTATTTAGTGTAAGTTCATCTATGAAACTTTTTTAAATAAATTTAAATCGTGAATAATCAAAAAGTAATAAGTGCCCTCATTTTTACTAGGGAAGTAGTACAGTGCTATCTTAATATGACAATTTATTTAAGCATAAACGACTATACTTTCCCTTTTCTAGAATGAATAAAAAATTAATTTGCTTATGTTTTAAGGTATTGCTGTTTCTGCAAAAGCTTAATATTTAGATATAGAAATAGAGCCTATTAATAAATCAATTACACAAGCCCACAAAAAAGGGTGTGAACTTGAAACAAGTCACATGTCTCCTTACGTATTTTGAAGTGTTAATTTCCAAATTAAAGTAAAAATAGGTGGTTTCCCTGACCAATTTTTATTAAATAAGGCTTTATTATCTGGAAATCAAGTAAATCAATAACAATGCTTATTACACCGATAGACGAAGAAGTAAGCCTTTTATTTTTAAGTAGCGTAGTAACCCAAAGCGAAACACAAACCCTCATTTAACCCATAAGCCCCTTAAAATAAAAGGTTTTATTTGACAATTAAAGGTCAACTCGATCGCCAAATTAGATTGTAGCTGACTTAGGTTATCAACTATTACTGAATAATCTGATAAGGGTGAACCTGTCAAGTACCTTATGTGCCACATACTTCCTGTACAGGGGACAGGCGACCATTTAAGGTTTCTGTTGTCAAGGAAACTAATACCGATGCTGATTGCTCTAGCAACAGGCAAACAAGTGAGCCTTTTATTATGAAGCAACCCCAAGTCAGCTACAAGTGAAACTGGATGTCGAGCGTGCACTTCCTTGTTCTTATTTCAGTGTAATGAGCATAGATATTAACTTACTTGATGTTCGGGTAACAAAAAACATTGACATGCATCTTATTTCGAGTCCAGACTTTTTTTCTAAGCCTTGGTTACTCATGTGCATAAATTAAATTTAAAACCATGATAATTACCTTTCCATCGCCAGCTGGATTAATAAATACGACATAATGTCCTCCGTGATTGTCGCCACTGTGGACTAAAACAGCATGTAAAGTATAATCTGCATTTATCACTTCCTTACTTGATTTCAAATATTGTCCTAAACTAATTTTTTCGTAAAATGCAAATCTAAAAATATAGTCATATGTAAATATAAACGTTTATTAAGTAAATAAGGAAATAAAAGCATAATTACCTATCATTGAACTTTACAGAACAATCTGTAATAGGATCATATTGAAATCTCATCAAATGCAAATGCAAAACTGGTGGGAACGAAGAAAAAATTACGCCCTTCTCCGCTTCTTGAAGGCCATGCTCGCCAGCATCATACTTGTTATCTCCATCTAAGATTTCTGTGCTTACATAATCATTGAACGATTCATAAACTGTAACGATACAAAAAAAATTGAAAAATTTGTGGTGTAAATAATGTAGATTAGTTAGATAGGTGAACCGCTAGATTTTGTTAGCAAGTTTATTTTATTGAACATCAAAAACAGTTATTTAATATATTCGGAAAACTATTTCGACATTCTAACTTGCAAAGGTGTACATATCTTTGCACAGAAGATTGATAATTACATTAGTTATTTATTTGTTCGTATATTTGTTAATCCATTAAAGCATGAACGGACACTTTTTTTTACTTTCACCAACGGCTTTATTTGGAATAAAATCGAACTTGAAGAATCGAGACAAACCATTTCCTATGTAAAATTGTCTGAACTTTCGATTTATGCAAACAGATTTTCAGAAAAATGTGTATTACCAAAGTTACATTGGTTGATTTAACAAAAACATGTATTTTCGAGTAATAATTTTTTTCATTTCGTATTTTTGCAGTGAAATCGTCGGTGTGCTTCTATGGCTAGAGATATTTTTGCATCCATGGAGTCTAACATATAAAGTCTCGTCAGAATTTTTTAATTAAATTCATTTGAAGCCAAGATATATCAATTTAAGTTGGAAGTAATATAAAATTCAGTAATTCCGAATTATATAGTATACGTAAATTTTTGGTGCAAAGCATGAAAATATCAGTATATGAGTTTCTTCTGCAAGCTGCGATATCTCGGCTTAAAAAAATCGTACATAGTCGACAAAAAATTAAATTAAAACTTAAAATATAAGCTTTACAGAGAAATTAGTTATATTCATGGCAAAATTTTTTGTTAACTCGGATACTGTAAAAATTCGACATAGTAGGTGTTTTGGGTATTTGACATTATTTCCAACATTTGAAGTACAGTATATCGCCTTGTAATGAATGAAATCGAAAAATTCTTACGAGGCTTTAAAGTTTGAGGTCTATGGAAGAAAATATTACTCTAACCACAGGAATCCATTGAAGATTCCGATACAAGAATACGAAATGAAAAAAATTGTTCACTCGAAATTTCGTATTTTTTTTTTTTTTTTTGTTAAATAAACAAATAGAACTTTGATAATACGCATTTTTTGAAATTCTGAATGCATAGATCGAAGGCTCAAACAATTTTACATCGGAAATAGCTTGTCCCAATTTTTTTTACGTCCGATTTTATACTAAATAAAGCCGCTGAAAAACATTAAAAAAAAAGTGTTCGTTCAGGCCTTAATGAATTAATATACTTTCGTGACCATTTAATGAAATTCCAAAGTTAAAATATGGCAAAGCAAAAACAATAAATTTACATAGCACTATGTCTTGATATAATGTTGCCATGATATCTTTTCATCAGATTCAAGAAATTCGTCAAGGTTGTGTGCATACTCACAAGGGGGACCCAAGAACTCCGGGAAAGCGATTTTACTAAAACTTTGGGAAGTAGTTTTTGGTACCTAAAAATGAAGTATAGAAACAATTTTAGCGACCAATAGGCCCAACCTTTTAGGATAACCGCTATTCAAACCAAATACGCGAAAATTCATATAGTTGTTTCATACTTTACAGATTAGCGACTAAATAAAATATAATATGTCACAAATGAAAATTGAGAATATGATCTCTAATTTGAGAGGTTCTAAAGGCCAAAAGTTCTACTCATACGAAAGTTATGAGGGTTTCAAAATTAGACACAATCTCGCACTTAAAATGCTTCATTATTCTTATACTTATTTAAAATGCAAACTCTCATAACTTTTCAACGAATTCAGCTACTTACGAATAAAACCTGTAAAATTGAACGTCTTATGCTAAATTTTGATTTGTAATTAAGACTCATTTTTTGTTTTCGTTTGTCGATGAGTTATAAAGCGTGAAGCAACTTAATAAATTATTACGTATTTGGCTTAAGTAACGGTTCTCTTGTAACATAGTGCCAATTATTCGCAAATATTGGTTCTAAAATTCATGTTCAGGTACCAGAATCTACTTTCCAAAGATTGAGCAACACTGCTTACCCGGAGATCGTGGGTTACCCATGTGAGTATAGGTACACAATCTGATAGCATATTACCATAAAATATTTTTGCCATTTTCCATTATATATCCAGATGACATGTTTTTCAATGGCTTTTGTGTACGATCTTAATATACAAATGAAATCTTATGTTTTACTCTTTTACAAGCTTTTACGCTTTTATAAGGGTCTCATATCCTCAACAAGTTGATATAGTCTATAGTATATTTCTTAATTATTTATTATAACGGGGGAATTTAACTGAGCGTGGGAGTGACTCGGTAGCTTCCCCGCGTTTATAACTAGGAGGCAAATGACGCTTAATTTTCCGACACAATGTTAATATGTTACGTTATTCACGATTTTAATACTTATCTGCATAGGCAGAGTAAATCAGGGCGCCAGGCAATGTATTTTTAGATTTATTCAAAACGATTACTCTAAACTCAAGCAGTGCCACTCGAATGATTTTAAATTTTAATCTTTCTAATTTTTAAACGTTCCAGAAGGCAACGTGTTTAAATGTGCGACTAGCCAGAGGCAGAGTCTCTGACCGTTCGACCTGAGTTTCGGGTTGTGGACAGACACGGACACACACATGCAAAGATATTTGATAACGAAAAGAAATAAGCTCACACTCGATAAATTGGAGTTGAAGAACAATTTAAGTCCTTTAAGGACGTTCTCTCCCTGCCGTGGTGCTCAACTCGGTATTAAATTAAAAAATTTGTTGTCTAAGATATTACACAGCGTTATCTAATGTGAAAACCTCGAAATTCATAATATTAAAGTTCAGAATATCGATAGAAAGAAAGATAGATAGAAATAAGACCCAAAAGTTGAAAGAGAATGAAATACTTCGCACCTATATAGATATACTATAGGATAGGATGAAAACTTTGGACTGTTGTATCTTTAAAAAAAGCACCGCTTGCCCTATTCAGCTTTTTTCCTCACGATTCATATGATTATTTTACATTGTGTGCTAGTTTTTCAAAAAAATTCTAAGAAAACTTGGTTTGCAATTGAACGAAACGTCTTTGGCCATAGGTTCTCAGTATAGTCTTTCAATGTTAAAATATGCAATTTCGAAGCTCAATATCTCCAAATTTCATGCCGCTTGCGGGTTCCAGATTTTAACCACATATAAAGTATACTTAAAGTAACAAATAGAAAAAATTTTAGACATATTCGAAGAAATAGGGATTTGGAGAGAACTACCTTAATAGGAAAATAATTAATTACAAAAGACCTCTGGGCGGCATACTATTTCAATTTTAACAAATAAAAGATAAGCAGTGAGTCTAGCGGAATATCCAAAAGCCTGTCGCAGGCACGATATTTATTTAAATGACTCTACTATAAATTTATTTAACATGAAATAAGCTTTTAAATAATTGCCTTAAAGGGGCACGCAATACGCCTGACAATATTTTTGAGTCGCTTGGCTCACCAAATTCAGCGTCGCTCCACCTCAAATCTAGAGTGTACGGATACGTGCACGAGAATTTAATAAATTAAAAAAACACTACAAACGCGCGAGGATGAAGGCACTCTAGCGTGGAGTTAAAGCCACAAACAAGGCGCAAAATTATAAATTGAATTTAAACAAAAACTATAAAACCGCTTAAGGCAAATCCTAGTCTTTTGTAGCTCCTGCTAGTATCGAACGATTTTAATCAGGCATCGGGCCTGGAAAAGCAGCTATTGCACAACCTTAAAATCAATTTCAATAAAGTAATAATAATTTACAAAATCAAAACGAACGGGCTCTGCCAACAAAAAGGCACGGTCGCTCTCACTGTTCGCGAATTGGGCTTTTACGCGGAAGAGTCCGGAAAGGGTGTTGTTCGTTCGGCAGCCAGAAAAAAAGTCGCTGAGGCAAGCGTCGCCGAGTTCATCGAGGCCCGCGGCATCCTTCGCGCTGGTGTCATGTCGCTCGCTGATTGGTGCGCTCTACTACGGCACCACCTCGGATTGTTGTTGTGTCTAGCATCCTTCTCACTTGCTCCAATGTCTTTTCCCTTGCTGCTGTAAGCATAGGCACTACAAGTATTTTTTGTGGAATTTTCCATAATGTTGGAATTTTAAAATATTCCAATTCGATACTGGGGCTACTATGTGCCAGCAGGCAATACACAATAGAATTTTCCGCAGATGTGCGAATTAAAATTCGTAGGCAACAAGGATGAGGCATTAGAAAGCCTATAATGCTCTCTTGCAAAAACAGCAGGAAAATATTTTGGAAGCCCATTTTTTGAGTTGAAAAAGGGTGCTGTTAAGAGAGTTTTAAAACAGAAAAATAATAATGACATAGACGCAGAGGCAAACAGAGAGCTAAAAAAAATAAGAATGCACAACTTAGGCATCTGCAACATGTAGATGTTCTGAGCGACGGAGCGGCGCATCCTGGTGTTTGCAGCGGGATCTTCTGTTGGTGTCTCTTGACCCTGAAAGAAGGTCCCGGCGCTCGTTGACGCATATTTGTGTAGGCATAAAATAAAAATAAAAATAATAAATAACCACTCAATAAAAAACCTCCTGGATGCCTTTTAAGGTATTTTTAATATTGCAATTCGTGCGATAAACGTACGAAAATCAGCCACGTTTCAGTATATATGTACCATTTACAATACATAAATAATATATAAACAAAATACATAAAAAATGATACATATAAGTGTAAAAATATTAAATAATACAACTAAAGTGCAAAAATATTCAACACTTTTTACCAATCATGGGCTGGCAGGTAGATAGCGCCGTGCGGTTTTCTTCCTTTTGACTCTAATATTTCAGAAACTAACCCTGTTTATGTTCTTAAACTAACAAATGTTCTGAATAATAGTATTAAAATCAGTCTTGTAAAGTTACAACCAATAGACAGACTTAGATTTTTTCTACAACTATCGAAACACTGGAACACGGGCTGGTAGGAAAACGGCGCCGAGCGCTTTTCTGCCTTTCGAGTATTATATTACTGAAACTAAGCCTGTGCATTTGCTGAAAATGTCGAATATTGTACAAACGCAGGCTGGCAGGTGGATAGCGCCGTACGGTTTCCTGCCTTTACAGTCTAATGTTTTGGAAACTAAGCCAATACGTTTTCTGAAACTAACAAATGTTGTTAATAATAGTATTACAATCAATGTTATAAAGATATAGCCAGCGAATAGGGTTAGATTTTTTTCTACAACCGTCGAAAGACTCGAACATGTCGAATATTGTTAATAATAGTGTTATAATCCATGTTGTCCAGTTTTAGCCAATGAACAGACTTAAATTTTTTTTATAGCTCCATGAAGTCCCAAACACGGGCTGGTAGGTAGCCTGCGCCGTACGCTTCACTGCATTTGGGTATTATATTACTGAAACTAAGCCTACACATTTTCTGAAAATGCCGAAAATAGTATTAAAATCAATGTTGTCAAGTTTTAGCCAATGAACAGAATTAGATTTTCTTTATAATTCCATGAACACCCAAATACGGGCTGGCAGGTAGATAGCGACCTGCCGTTTTCTTCCTTTCGAGTCTAATATTTCGGAAACTAAGCCGGTAGCGCGTCTGCGAGTCGATTAGACGAAAAAAGAAATTCGCGTGATCAAAGTAACAATAAAGATCAAGCTAAAAATTAAACGAAAAAGGCGTTAACGCTATCAGCCAAAAAGAAAAAGCTGAGCAAGATGAGCTTGATCGCTTACTGTTAAATATTGATGATGATCCATCGGAGAACTAAAAAGCGTCGTGAATAGTAGAGTCAAGACGCGCCGCAGTAAAGAGAAGAAAAAATTTAATATAGCCTCTATTCTCAAAGACCCACGAGAAGAACTATTGTATGACATTGAACCAGAAGGCGCGAATCTTAAAACAATAATGTTTCCGGAAATAATCATTTTTATAGAAAATGTTAAAGTTAAAGCTTTAGTAGACACCGGTAGCGAAATCACGTGCATATCGGAAAAGTTATACTTCGCGAATATTGATAAATTCAAGACGCGACCAAAATTACCGATAAGCGGAAAAATCATTAAAGGCGCAACCGGCGCAAAATCTACGCGTTTCAAATTTCAAGTCTCTCTCAGGACGAAGTTCGGAGGTTTAGAAACCACGCTAATTTTTATCGTAGTTCCAAAGCTAATCAAAGATTGCATAATAGGGTTCGATACGTAGAAAGTATTAAAAATGTTGATAGACACGCGGGATAACAGAATAAATTTAACAATTGATGAAAAAGACGAAATAATTTCGTTCATAGGCGTAGGGATGAGCTCAAAAGAGTATTCCTCTATATAAATCGCCATGCACGAAGACTTCGAAAACGAGGAGTGCGACGATTACGGTAATGACTTTTACAAAAAGCATTTAACCGAAAAATTATATGATTACTCGTACGATATTTCACATAAAGAAATGGTCGAGAAAATTCATACAAATAAAAACTGAAATCAATTGCAAAAGCAAGAATTAAGTAATCTCATCAATATATATAAAATCGTGTTTGAAAAACGCCCGGGTCTATTAACAAACTACGAATTCACATTATCGTTAAAAGACGAATTACCTTTCTATTGCAAATCTTATCCGATTCTTTTATCGTATAGAGACAAAGTTAAAAAAGAAATTGATAAAATGTTGAATCTCGGAATAATAAGACGTTCCTCGAGTCCTTATATAAATCCGGTAGTAATTGTGAAAAAGAAAGATGATTCTATTCGAATATGCTTAGATGCGCCTAAACTAAATGATAAATTAATTAATGATTATGATTCGCCGCCGGGAGTTGAAGAAATATTAGCGCAATGTAAAAACAAAAAATTCATGTCAACACTAGATCTAACGATGAGTTTTTGGCAGATACCGCTCGCAGAAAAAAGCAGAAAATAAACTGCATTTAAGTGCGATAATCGCGTATACGAGTACAATATAGTCGCATTCGGCTTAAAAACAAGCAGCGCAGCATTAATACGCGGTCAAGATGAAGCTATTCATGACTTTATCGATTTTTTATTATCATTTGTAGATGACTTATTCGTGATATCTGATACGTTCGAAATGCATTTTATGCATTTACGTAAATTATTTGAAAGATTATCTAAACACAATTTAAGAATAAATTTCGCGAAATCACATTTTGCGCAGAGCGAAGTCCATTTTTTGGGACATATAATATCGGCCGATGGTATAAAACCCGAGTCAGATAAAATTAATACTATTAAAAATTTTAAAATACCAAGAAACGTGAAAGAGTTACAAGCCTTTCTCGGCTTTGTTAATTTCTACACTAAGTTCGTAAAAAATTATTCTAAGCACACGATCCCGTTAGTAAACTTGCTTAAAAAAGGCGTAAAATATGAGTCGACTAGCGAGCATCACAAAGCGTTCGATGATATAAAAAACCTTTCTGATAGGAATATAATTCTAAAATTCGCGGATCCTAAAAAATCGTATATTTTAACGACAGATGCAAGCGATCTCGCGATAGCCGCAGTTTTATCACAACTTGATGATCAAAACGAGGAAGTGATAATCACATTCGTTAGCAGAACTTTAAAAGTAAGCGAAAGCTCCTATTTTACGACCGAGAAAGAAATGCTCGCGATCATATGGGCATTGAATGGACTAGACACGTATTTAAAAGGCGCGTCTAAAATCATCGTGCGTACAGATCATAAAGCACTCACCTTTCTAAGAAATTGCAAATTTAACAACGCACTATTGCGACGTTGAAATTTAGCTATACAAGATTATAATATAAATCCGGAGTATTTACCCGGAAAGAAGAACGCTGTAGCCGATAACACAAAAAATAAATCGAAAATAATAATCTCCGCGTTATATGGGCAAAGCCCGAGCCAGGATTTAAAATACCAATTTAATCATCTTGAAAAATGCTCGCGATCATATGGGCATTGAATGGACTAGACACGTATTTAAAAGGCGCGTCTAAAATCATCGTGCGTACAGATCATGAAGCACTCACCTTTCTAAGAAATTGCAAATTTAACAACGCACTATTGCGACGTTGAAATTTAGCTATACAAGATTATAATATAAATCCGGAGTATTTACCCGGAAAGAAGAACGCTGTAGCCGATAACACAAAAAATAAATCGAAAATAATAATCGCCGCGTTATATGGGCAAAGCCCGAGCCAGGATTTAAAATACCAATTTAATCATCTTTAAAAATTACAAAAAGAGGATCCAATTATCGCTCATATTATTCGTAAAATAAATTCAAACGACTTTAATATGAAAAAGCGTTACGCTTTACACGAAAAATTACTATGTAAAATAACGCCAAATAGATTTAAAATAGCATTGCCAAAATCAATAATTAACCAATTGATAATAGAGTTACATGAGATTTACGGAAATGTAGGAGCAAGAAAAATCTATACAATGATTTTTGAATACTTTTATGCTCTTAAATTAAGAAAAATTATAATTCAAACATTGCACACGTGTGATACGTGCAAAAGACAAAGTATCTAACAGAAAAATATAATGAGCTGACGCAACCAATGTTGATTGATAAACCAAGCGATCTATTATCTATAGATTTTTATGGACAGTTACCCACGTCTGCGGGTGACGTGAAACATATATTGACAACAGTAGATGCATTCTCAAAACTAGTAATTTTGTGCCCGATCAAACCAGCGAATACCACGACAGTAATCCACAAAATCTTTAATGACTATGTAAAAAATTACAGAAAAACGAAATCGATTATATCCGATCACGGCGCGCAGTTTACGTCAGAAAAATAGCTAAAAAAGCTCGAAGAAGAAGGCGTAAAACCAATATTCTCTTCAATCCGCCATCCGCCAAACAACGCATTCAAGCGCACGCACCGTGAACTGGGAAGATTTTTCCGTACATTTGTAAAGAATAAGCATAACGGATGGGAGCGATACGTGAAAATCATTGAAAATATCATGAATGAAACGCATCATGAAACAACCGGATACACACCCATCGAGCTACATTTAAATATCACGCCCACACGTTTTTGAGTGGCTGTGCAGTCTTCCTCGTGCTGTAAGAACCAAAAAAGAATCATTATAATAATCTAATAATCCATGATGATTATGCAGTCATTGGCTGTGTAGTTTTCCTAGTGATTAAGATTATAGTCAACATTAAATACGACTCTTGGAGATTATGCAGTCCAGTTCGTGGCTGCGTAGTCTACCGTTGCGAGTCGAGTAAAAACAAAAAATATCTCCTTTCCTTGTCCGGCGATTTCGCAGGCCATTACGTGGCTGTGTAGTCTTCCAAACGATCCTAGCGCGATTGTAATAAATAATTAAGGGGGGAAAACACGTTAGAGGCTTCAAAAAAAAATTTTTTTTCCATGAATCGTTAGCTTTGATGTTCAAAAATACGCCCTGAAAACTGCAAAACGATATTTACAATCGTTCAAATTTTATGAGCATTGGAGCGAGCGCTCTCTGAATACTGACTACGGGCTCCAGCGTACAGCAAATGGGGCGGAGCACTACTCAGGTAGTCGCTTTAATTTCTTACTTAGACTTATAATAGGACCCAAACTTTGTATTTTTCTTTCAAAATAACGGTATAGCAGGTACTACGGGCATTGACACAAAAGATTTCGGTTATATTATGCTAGAGTAGCGCGTCAGTTTCGAATCTTGCTAAGCGTCAGTTTCGATTTTTCAGTCTACGAGAGCGTACACAGAGTAAAAAGAAAGTAAAATGTCATAGTATCCGAAAGGTGAAAAGATTAATACTAGTCATCGGAATGAACCGCGAAAGCGAAAATTTCATGGAAATCAGCACTCGAATAAGAAAGAAGATTTTGATCCAGATGCAAGTGCTAGTGCAAAAAAACTGAATAGTTCAACGAGTGAAAGTGTTTCAGTGAATCCTCTACATTTTTATCGGATCGATGAATTTTTTACTTTATTTACCGCATTATCGGATATTTTGATTTGTGGAAATTGTAAACAAAAAGTAAAGTTCGAAGAAACTGCAATCCGAGGCTTAGCTTTCAAGCTCGTAGTGCAATGTAATTGCGGATCGAGGCAAATTAATTCATGTCCCATTATAAATACCGGATTCGAAATAGATCGTAGAATTGTATTTGTTATGCGACTCTTGGGCGTCGGTAGGCAGGGACTTAATATATTTTGCAGTTATATGGATATTTGTAATGATATAGCTGAAACTACTTGTAATAGAATTTTTAATCATATTCACGGTGCTGCAAAGAAAGTTTTTTATTATTGCTGTGAAAAAGCTGTCGAGGAAGAAAAAAACGAAAACGAAAAATTGGAAAGGCCCATTTTGAATTTCAAAATGTCTAGAGATGGTACTTGGAAGAAAAAAGGGTTTAAATCTTTGTTTGGAGTAACAAGTTTGATCGCTTATAATTGTGGTAAAGTCGTCGATTTAGATGTACGAAGCATTTATTGTCATGCTTGTGCGAAATGGTACAATAAATCCAAGGATTTTGAAGAATCTTCACAGTGGAAAGAAAAGCACAATGAAGAAGAATGTAATAAAAATCACGAAGGTTCTGCAGGAAGCATGGAAGTGGAGTCTGTGAAAGCAATGTTTTCAAGATCCGAGGAACGTCACGGCGATTCCCAGACTTTTTTAGCAATTATTAAATTGAATCCTTACAATGACGATCCGAAAATTTTAAAAATTGAATGCATAGGCCACGTCCAAAAGCGAATAGGAATGCGACTCCGAAATATTCGCAAAACTAAAAAACTAGGTGGAAAAGGAAAGCTTACAGAAGCTCTAGTGAAAACGATTACAGCTTACTATGGACAAGCGATTTGGAGAAATATAGATAATGTTGAGAACATGAAAAAAGGGATAATAGCAACGTTCTATCATATGATTTCGACGAATGAAAATCCTCGTCACGAGTATTGCCCAGAGGGAGAAGAAAGCTGGTGAAAGTGGCAAAAAAGATCAGCCCTCTTAATGGATCCTGGACATCACCCTGCTCCACTCCACCCTGACGTCCAGAAGGAGATTTTTGCGATCTATGAAGATTTATCAAGGGATGAATTACTGGAGAGATGTTTAGATGGGCATATACAAAATGCAAATGAGAGTTTCAACTCAACCATTTGGAGATTGGTACCAAAACATTTACATTGCGGCCTAAAAGTCGTTGAAGTGGCCGCTTATTTAGCAGCAGGCCTATTCAATGAAGGTAATTCATCCCTCCTGATGGTAATGAACGAGGCAGGAATAATAGTTGGCAACCAGAGTAGAAATTATGCCCAACAAATGGATGAGCAACGTGTGAAACGACAACATCGACGTAACTCCATGGAAA
>UELU01138949.1:2403-17341 GCA_900490025.1 Megastigmus dorsalis
CGAAACTCCTTCCCTCTGTTCGTGTCCCGATGAATTCTTCGCGACCACTTCGCCACTGCCCAACTTCCGGCCCACTCTTCGCAGTTACCGGCAGGCACGTGCTCCTTGCTTCCTTCGTAGCGTCTATCGGCTTGGCCCCACGTTGGCTAACGCCATTTGTAATGGAAATCTCGCGCGGGGAAATACCGGCGGATCCGACTCGATCCGGGGTGCGATTCCCCCACAAGATCCGCACTAACGACCTCACTTAGCCGTTGGGATTGCCGATCTTCTATTCTAACCAAGGGCGCCTGGCAATCTCCTCTCTCCCGGCTGCCTAGACCCTCTCTCCCAGAGGAAGTTCGCCAATAGACGCTGACAAAGTTTGGACCAAAAACCCACGACGCAAATTTCCGTGTTCTCGCAGTCTCGAACTCGGGATCACAAAATGGACGGCACAACACTTACGGACGACACAACGACGGCATGCGAGGGGGAAGGGAACGTCGCCAGGGGTCACAGAAACGCAACACGGTTTTCTGATAAACTAATAATTAACGTTTATTAATTAAGAAAAAATCCCGGTCTTCCCGACCTCCTCCTCACTCCTCCGGCCTCTTCTTATTTTCGTCCCGATGATGGTTGCTCCGCGATCCCAGGCAATGGCGGCCTAAAAGGGACGCCGAACGCGCGAGAGAGAGATATACGATGGCGCGGGCCTGTCGGACTAATGTCCGCAAACAGGCCGAACAAACCCACTTACTTTTCCGTTTTCCCCCCTGGCCTTTCGCCCTTGAAACGGTCTGCACCGTCACAAACACCCCCACCCTAAACCGGACCACGCGTAAGCAGTGGGCTGCCTGTTTACTACTTCAACATTAATTTTAAGCGGGCCTCATCCGCCTCTTTTCTCAGACCAAGAAACTAAATTTTCGCGAGCCTTGTTCGACGGACCCACGCCATCAACCTCGTCACCAAGCGCCTCTTATCTCTAACTCTACACTCCAGACTATTCTCACTTCATTCTTATCCCATTGCACACTCAACATTCCGTCCCTATCTAATGCCATCACCTCCCTGCTACTAATTTTCACTCGCAGAAGCATCCCATCACACATTCCCTACTTCATTCAGGGAGCTAACACTACTGGACTGAACTAAGTGATGGATCCTTCCAGGATCGCATTTTACTGGCGATTTGGTGGGGATCCGCTTCCAACGTTGACTCCCGGCCCTTGACTCCTACCTCTTCCGACAGTTCCGTTCTTCTACCGGTCCTCCTTCCTCCTCTCCTCTACCGACATCTCGCCCGACTGCGCCTAATCCGCTCTCCGTCTCCGCTTCTGTTGACAGAAAACCCGAACCCAACCCGCTTTATTGCCCCTGCTCGTCCGGCACCCGCCCGTAGATAGCCGCAGTACCCCTTCGCGGACGTCCAGCGGGTAAGGCTCCAAGCTCCTCATGAGCTGGGCCGCCGTTACCGCCGGGTCCAATGGGCTCTGGTTTGAGCGTGGCGACGCAGCCTCCTCACTTACCGGGGCTGTGGGACCCTCCGGCCTTGGTGGTTCCTCCCTGGTCCTTTTCTCCCCCTTCCTCTGCTGGGTCGAGTCCTCTCGCGCCCTTGGTGAGGAAGTGCGAGACGCACGGGTAGGACTCCTCGACCGTCCCTCCTCCTCCCGTCGACTCCTCTCCCGGCCCTCTCTTTCCTTGCCTCGGATTGGCGCGGGCGACTCGTCCCGGCGTTGGTGTAGGCGGTGCTCTCGCTCCCTCTCGCGGATTTCCCCGAGCTTCCTTACCACGTGGGAGCGGTGTGCCTCCTGGCAACGCGGGCACTCCTCGACATCCACCCCCCTACGTCCGCAATTTTCACAGTAGCGGCTGCGAGGGCGGCTACACTGTGTCTGGGGGGTGGCCCCTTTGCCAGCAATTAAAACAGACGTAGGGCGGTGGATCGAGGTTAGGGTTAGTCGGGATAAGCCGCAAACCTCCGAAGATGACGCCCCGTGTCTTCACCTTTAGGGGGAGGCGGCGCCCTACACCCCGCGAGTGGCTCCCCCTCTCAACCGGTCCCGTGCCTTGTGGCACTCTCTCCCTCTCTACCGGCCCGCCAGACGACTCTCCCAGCACGGCAGCCTCCGCTACCGTCTCAATAGGGCGACGTACCAGAGTCGCCGGCCGTGGTGGGGGCGATGGGGATCGCCTGTCCCGAACGACGACCGACGACTCATAGTCGACCATAGTAAGTTGATAGCGGGGGTTGTACCGCCCGGCCTTCTTGCGGTTCCGGCGACTGGCTGATACCAGCTCCACCAACACTATTGGCTCCTCTCTACACCAGTCGTGCCACGTCGGGGAGCTGGGACCCTCCCAGTCCTCGTCCCAGGTCTGTGGCAGGTGGACCCGGCAGCGCCCTCGGGACCGGCAGGAAGGTGCTCACGGTGACCCTTCGTCCGTGCAGCCTACCTCCCTTCTTTAATCCCCCTGGCGCGGGGGAGGCCGGCCCCTCTACGGACTCGCCGGGGCCCACAAGCTCGGCGAGCTCGGCCACCGCCGCGTCGCTCTCCAACGCCGCCTCGCTCTCCAAGTCCTCCTCCTCGGGCTCCTCTCCCACTCCCCTCGCGAAGTAGGCGACGCTGCCGCTAGGGGCAACCATCGCCTCCTCCTCTGACACTACCGGCATCTTCTTGGGGATTTTGTAGCCCTTCAGGGGGACCGAGAACGCCGGCCACTCTGCTGCTGCCATCCCCGACAGCGCTTCTCGCCTCTCCTCCGTGGCCTTCTCCAAACGCTCCTGCTGGCGGTTCTCCTTCTGGTGGAGCTCGTTCGCCTGCCGCAGTTCTTCCTCCAGCTGGTCGGCCCAGCTCAGCCAAGGGCTCGCCGGGCGTGGAGCGCGCTGTACTGCTGGAGCAGGGGTCGGTAGGGGTTCTTCCGGCTCCTCCTCCTCCTTCGCCAGTCCATATCTGGGGTAGGGTGTGTGCGCCCGCCCCAGCATGGATGCACGGCGTCTACCAGCTCGCAACATAACCTAGATTGTAGTAAAAAAGCACCGTTAACCTCACCTCCGGGCCGTCTCGGGTGGTCCCTTCACCATGACAACACAGACAACACAGGTTAGTCTTTACTTACTCCCGACACCGACGGCACTGCTTCTCCCGACCACTCCATGTCTCATTCCTGAAAGAACACTTAGGGGTTATGGGCGGTTGGGGACCTACGTGGGGGGGGGGCTACTCTCGGGGGAACGAACCTCTTTAACTCCGACACATGGGACTTTGTTATCCTACGACTAACTCCCCCACCCTGGCCTAGAACATATACCGTAGGGGACCGTATGTCCATGACCTCGAATGGCCCTTCGTATTTGGGGGCAAGCTTGGCATTAAAACTCTGGGCAGCATTTGACAGTACATGTACTCTCCTTAGTACTTTATCCCCAATATAGAATCTGATGTTCCGCTTGCCCTTGTTATAGTGCCTCTCCTGCTTATCCCTGGCCTCGTCCAGATGCCTCGCAACTAGATCCCTCAGCGCATCTAGCTTCTTCGCTCTCTCTACCCATTCCTCAGGGTCTATCCTTTCAACCGGCACGGTATCTTCTACTTCTCTTCTTAGACTCCTCACTGGCCTTGGATGTCGCCCATAGTTCAGGAAAGCCGGCGATACCTTGGTTCACGATTGGGTTGCGGTGTTGATCGCATGACGCAGCTTGTGGAGGTTCTGATCCCATTCTCGCTGGTCCGTGTCGATAAACATCGCGATCATCGTCTTTAAGGTGCGGCTGCTTCTCTCGACTGGGTTGGCTTGTGGGAGGTATGGTGGGGTGGTCACATGGCTAATCCCGTACTCTTCTAGCATGGATTTTAGCGTCTTATTGTCGAACTCCCGGCCGTTGTCGGTAAGGACGTAATCCGGCGTTTCCCATCTGAATAGTATGAGCTCCTCGAGGGCCCTTGCTACCGACTTCCCGTCTGCTTTTGTCAGGGGTTTGACCTCCACCCACCTCGTGAATAGGTCCTGGAACACGGCTAAGTATTTGTGCCGATTCTTGCTCTGAGGAAACTCCATCAGGTCTATTGGTACCACTGCCCACGGCCTCTCGACTATCCTCTGGCCCATCAGCCCCTGCTGACCCAACTGCGACACCTTATACCTCTGGCACTGCTGGCATTGGTTGACGAACTCGTGTACGTCGTTCCACACGCCTTTCCAGTAGTATTCGCGAGCCACTCGGTCATATGTCTTCTCTCTGCCCAGATGTCCGGCCGATGCCTCGTCGTGGGCATCCCGTAACACTCTCTCTCGAAACTCTTCCGGCACCACTAGCCTCCATCCTTCTTCCGGCGTGATGATAGGGTCCAGCAGTGCATCCTTCCTATGACGATACAGTAGTCCATTCTCTACCTTCCACTCCGGGTGTTTATGGGGTGTCTCAATCACTCCTTTCAGGGTTCTTAGATAGCGTGGATCCTGTACCTCCTCAAATGCGGCCGCCTGAGCTTCTTCCGACTCGAACATTCGTGACAGGGCATACGGCAGGTGATTGAGCGCTCCTTTCTTGTGCACAATCGTGAAGTCGAGCTGCTGTAACTCCAGTAGCCACCTCGCTATCCGGCCTGTCGGTTCTTTCGTCGTCTTCAGCCATTTCAGCGCACTATGGTCCGTCACAGCCGTGAACCTGTAACCCTCGATATACGGTCTCAGCTTTTTCACGGCCCACACTAGTTCTAAGCATTCCTTCTCCGTCGTGGTGTAGTTTTTCTCTGCCGGCGTAAGTACCCTGCTGACGTAGACTATCGGATGCTCACCATCCTCTCCTTCCTGAGTCAATACTGCTCCCACCGCATAGTCGCTGGCATCGCACTGTATGGAAAACGGCTTTGAAAAATCCGACCTGGCAAGAACTGGCGCTTCTGGCAGTGCCTTCTTTAACTTGTCGAAAGCCTCCTGCTGTTCCTCTTGCCATTTCCAGGGCATGTCCTTCCTCAACAGCTTGACTAGCGGTATCTTCCACTCGGAGTCCTTCTCTATGAATCTCGAATACCAACCGACCATGCCGAGGAAACGCCTCAACTGCTTGACTGTCTGCGGCGCTGGATAGTTGACTACCGGCGCTACCTTCTCTGGATCCGGCCGTAGTCCCTCGCTATCCAGTAGGAAACCCAGATACGTCACACTCGAGCAGCAAAACTCACATTTCTCTCGGTTGATGGACAGATTCGCGCCTCTCAGCCTTTGTAGCACCACTTCCAGCCAATGTAGGTGTTCCTGAAAGTCCTCGGTGACCAATATTATGTCATCAAGATATCCGAACACGTATGGCTCTACCTCCGGGCCGAATAGGGCATCTATGAGTCTCTGGAACGTCATTGGCGCGTTCGACAGGCCAAATGGCATCCTCTTGAACTGCCACAACCCCGATCCTAGCACGGCAAAGGCGGTGTACTTCCGGCTCGTCTTCTCTAACGGCACTTGAAAATAGGCCCACTCCAAGTCTATTTTGGTTATATACTTCGCTCTTCTCAACTTATCCAATATAGAATCCATGTTCGGTAACGGGTAGGCGTCCTTCTTGGTCACACGATTCAAGTCTCTGTAGTCGATGCAGAACCGGTATTTGCCGTTCGACTTTTTGGCAAGCACCAGCGCGCTGCTCCACTCACTGGCTGACCTCTCGATTACTCCCATGCTGTTCATCGCGTCCACTTCCTTCTGGGCGACTTCCAGCATCGCTGGCGACATCCGGCGTAATTTGTGCTTGATCGGTGGGGCTCCTTGTACGTCGATTGAATGCTCCGTGAGGTCTGTCACTGCATGCTCGTCCGTCTTCTCCGGCACCAATCGTTCCACTATCCTCGCCACCAGCTCTCTCTCGTCATCCTTCAACTCGCATATCCCTGCACATTCTGCATAAATAGTCGCTTCAGCGTTCTTCTCTCTCCACCGGCAAAGGATCTCCAACGAAACGTCCGTTTCTGACCCTGCAGGTTTCCTCTCCGTACTTCACTTCGCACTGAAATACCTTGCAGTAGTCCATGCCCAATAGCAAGTCATACTCCAAGGTCGTAAGAGCCCGTATTGGTAACACCTCAGTGTGCCCGTCTACTTCCATGCTCATCCTCAGCAACCCTGCCACTTACTTCAGGCCTCCCACTGCTCCTCGTACCGCCAGCTGCGTCGGCTCTAAGCGATCCCGAAACGTTCTCGTAATCTCCGGCCCTGCTAGTGACACGATGGCCCCTGGGTCAAATAGTGTTCGGTACGACTTGCCTCCGAGGACTACCGTGAGAAAATTCCGTTTCTCTACACACATGCCGGCAATTTCCTCGTCATCCTCATCTGCACTCTCTACTGTACCTCGCACAGCCCTCTCCTCCCCTAGGATCGAATTTTCCACGTTAACCCTGTCCATTCCCGCTCCTCTTCCGGCAGCGTTCCAGACTGGCTGAGTGGGTTTCTCTCCACCGACAGCTTTGCCGTCGCTACAAAGGTTCCCCCGTGCCAGGTTTTCGCGTGATTCGTCTCTCCTCTTCTCGCTTCCACTCTTTCTCCACGGCGCTGTTGGCTTGTCTTGGTCTGGCTTATCCCGTGGGAGTTCTACCGTGACGTTTGGAAGGCCTCCTTGCTCGCCTGCTAACGGTACACCCATCATTCTGCCGGACTCGTGCCCTTGGGCCCCTCGCGGACCACTGGCTGAGTCGGTAAAGCGGCACACTCCCTTCCCTCGAGTCGATTCTACCGGCTCTGGCGCTGGCAAAGGTTGTTGCTCTGCTGGCTTGACCCAAGGCGTTTTCCATTAACACAGTGAGGTACTCCCTCATTCTCTCTCGAAGGTATTCCCTTCTTACTCTCTTCTTGCCCTCGTGTCGCTGACTCGTTTGTCCTGCACGCAGTGGCTCTATATTCCTCTAACATTCTTGTTATCTCATCTCTCGACGACCCTAGCTCCGTGGTTTTCCTCTCGCACGGCTTCTTCATAGGTACGCTCGTCACTTCCTCCTGAGATAACCTTCTGTTCTTCGTTCTTGGCCCGGTAGAAGGTTTGAACTCCCCCGTCTTGGTCCAAGAACCCTTCTCTGGAAATCTCTTCCTGATTGCCCCTTTCTCGGGCGCTGGTAAAGGTGATGGCTCTGCTAGCTTGACCCCGACCCCTCTTGCACTTTCCTCAGGCGGTACCCTCTGTGACCCCTTCACATCTTCATTATTCTCGCTCTTTTCCTCACTCTGCCGGCCAGACTTGTCCTGGGGCGGACGTATTGCTCCATCTGATGTCCCTGGTGTACCAGCTTGGGGGGTGTGGGACTCGACGACCCCCCAGCTTACTGGTTTCCCCACTTCGCGCGTAAGTGGGCACATGTTGGGCAAGTTTTGAAGGTGACACCTTGGGTGTCACACACCTGGCAATACTGTGCCTTCTGCTGGCCCTTTAGAGGGCAGTTCCTCGACATGTGGCCGGCCTTGCCACAGGTGTAGCACAGTGCATCGGGGCACTCCGATGCTCTGTGTCCCGATCGTGAGCACTTAAAGCACACGCCCACGAATTCTCTCTTCCCTTGCGCATTGGTGGACCACGGACCGGCCTCACCTGTACTCTGACTCCTCATACCCTGCGCTGCCAGTGGTGTCGCGTTCTGCGTGGTGGCCGCCGTCTCTACCGACGTGGCGGGCAGGGTGGCCTGTATCGGAGTGGTTTCCTTCACATTAGGTGTCGCTACCGTCGCAGGTGTTTTAGCCGACCTCTCGGTAGCCGCCTTCCCAGTCGGCTTCGATTTCTTGCTCCCTGACTTCACATGCGGCTGGACCCTAGACACGCTCGCCGTTTCTGCCGGCTCATCTTCCTCGTCCAAGAGGGCCACGCGTGCACCTTTCTTCGCCTCTTCGTATCCCGCATTCGGGATGCTCATCTTGTCGCTCGGTGGTGGCGGTGCATAGCGGCTGTGGAGGTCTTTTTCCTTCTCGTACTTCCAGCCATATTTCTCGATGTCGTTTATCGGGTACAGGGGCATATGCTTAATCGCCTTGCGGTATTCCGGCAACAAATTCCTGTATACTATCTCTAACTGTTTCCTTTCCGACGGTGGGCGCTTGAAATATCCGATCATGTATCGGAAATTGGAGATATACTTGGAGATCTTCTCACCCTTTCCCTGGGTTCTCCTGCATAAATCCTCCAGAAGGTCTTCTCTATCTAGATCTCCCACGAACTGATGCCGGAAATGCTTCTTAAATCGCCTCCAAGTTGGTACATCATCTGCCACCGTCCTGAACCACCGGCTCGCATCCTTGTCCAGTACGCTAGGCAACGCTCTTAACACTTCTTGGTCCGTGAGGCCCGTACTTCTCCGGCAATCCTCCACTCTGGCCAAGAAATCTTCTGGCCCTTCTTTATATGCTCCGGTGAATTTCAGACCCCATCCTTTCAGGATCTTCATGCACTCAACCACACTTGGTGGCCTACGGTCCCCCTCGTTAGGCAGTGGGTTGTAGGTCCGTCGAGGCCTAGGATGTGGTTCTGCGCGCTCTTCCTCCGACTCGGTGCTATCCTGCCCCGTCAGGCTTCAAGCTGACCTCCGACCTGTGTTATGCCTCCTTCCTGGCCCACCATGCCTCAGCCGGGGCACATCACGCCCTTCTTCCTCTTCTGACGATGATCTACTCTCGTCGCTGGTCTCTCTGCCGAACCACCTATTCACTCTTCGTCTTTTGGTGACACGAACCCTGTTCCTTCCTCCTGGTAGTCATTTCTTGGTTGCTGCGTCCCAGACATTGGCGGTGAGAGCCTCTGCAACAGCTGTGCGAGCTCCTCTAACGTACGAACTTCGGGCGCGCCCGTTCCTTCGACCGGCCCCTCTCCAACCTCTGTTGTACGCTGAGTCCTCTTCACTTTCCTCCTGCTGGTTGCTCCAGTTCTCCGGGGTCCATTGCCACCACGTGGCTCTTCCGACTCAGAGTCGCTGGAGCTCCGTTCGCTCTCTTGTTGGAGTCGATTCAACTCCCGTATCGACGGTGTAATGGATCTTCTCCTACTGCTCACTACGGAGGTGCGCCTACTCGTGCCTGAGTTGACCGTATAGACCGCTGGCTCCAATACTGGTGGGCATCCAGCCCCCGCGCCGCTTCCTCCCACCGGTGCCGAGGATCTGCGCGGTCCCGAAGGAATTGCTGGTGGTGGCATCAACCGGCTCCACGCGCTAGGATCCCGGCGCAAAACGTCCAAAACCTCCGAGGAAATGACGACTGGCTGGCCTGGCATGGCCATACTGACCACTCCACTGTCCACTCCTCTGCCGGCCGATCCTACAACCGGCACGTTCCGTGGCGTCTCGGCGTCCATTGAGCCACCTCCTTCGGTCTGACTTTCCGCCATTGTTCGGTCTTGTGGCCGATCCTCCCTGGGCTTGCGCGCCTTCCTCTTTGTGCCCGTTGGATTCTTTGAAGCATCCTCATCTGACGTGAAATTTTCTACTGTGTACCGTGGTGCTGCTCCCCCGACCTCGTCGGTTTCGTACCATGGTACATCTAGATCTGCTATTTCCAATTCTCTCGCGCTAGCCCTCAATAGTCTGTCCCTCAGGATCGAACTAGTCCCTTCTGCGTTGAGTCCTTTCTGCTCCAAATCATCTATCACCCTCTCTGCCGGCATTATCTTGATGTCCCTGTTGATGTGCCTAACCTCCCGATTTTCTAACAACCGGCGCATCGCGTCGTTGTGCTCTTGGGAGCCCTCTGCAGCAGCCATTTTCAAGATTTTATAATAATTTTCCTGGACTCGTCAAAAAGGCTATCCTACTCTAAATCCGGGGCTCGGGGCAATTCCGGCAATAAGGAGGGTTGGGGCAAAGGGCAAAACGCTCAATAAAGGGGCAGATATTGTGCCTTCCTACCACTGGTCAATACAAAAATTTATAGGCATATATATATGTATGGAAAATCCTAAAAGGCGATTACCGTGTGTTACTCTTCCTAGAAGGGGAAAACAAAAGAAAAGAAACTTGAGATCTTGAAGGCAGTCTTGACGTAATATCTTCCTGTAAATTCAGACTCAAACGGCTCTTCCTTACTCTCTTCCGACCACATACAGAAATACAGAAAAATATGGCAAAATGAAATAAATAACACGAAAAATAATTATGACGCACTCCTGGCACAATATCTGGGGGGGCTCTTATAGTTCTTCTTAATCTTCTTTGGTGGGGTTCTAGAAGATTATTCCAAGTTACACGCACACTTAACGCTCATGCACTATCACAATAACGCACGCTACTAATGTATTCGTCTCGCTCGATAACCGTTCGCTCTCTCTCTCTCTCTCTCGCACACGCAACGGCTATACACGAACGCTACACTTTTCCAAATTTAATTTCAACGTAATTTTTCCTCAACTTCCGGCCGCTCTCTTCCGGCCGACTTCTCTCGGAAAATTCCCACGCGCTCTCGGAAATTTTCCGCTCACCACTATCCACACAAAAAAACACAGAAAGGTAAATTTTAGAATTTTTGCTCGCGACCGCCCGTCCCCTAACCGACCACAATTCGGTTACCTGGCTGCCGGCAGTTATCTCGCAGCAGACTAAAATTTTCCCGATCACTATTTTCGAGGGAAGTTTTCGCGGCGACTTCGCGACCAAAATATTCGTCCGAACCCGAAATCCGAAAATGATCCCTCTGTTCGCGTCCCGACAAATTTCTCGCGACCACTTTGCCACTGCTCAACTTCCGGCCCACTCTTCGCAGCTACCGGCAGACACGTGCTACTTACTTCCTTCGTAACGTCTATCGGCTGGGCCCCACGTTGGCTAGCGCCATTTGTGACGGTAATCTCGCGCGGGGAAATACCGGTGCATCCGATTCGATCCGGGGTGCGATTCCCCCACGAGATCCGCACTAACGACCTCACTTACCCGTCGGGATTGCCTATTTTCTACTAAAAGGGGGCCTGGCAATCCCCGTTCTCCCGGCTATAAAGCTCCGTCCTCCCAGAAGAAGTTCGCCGACAAACGCTGATGGACACAGAATGAAACCCACGACGATCTGCTCGGCACCCTGCTGACTCGCCCACAAACGCTTAGAAATAAATACAGCCGCTCGGACAGCACAAACGACGGCATGCGAGGGGGACAAGGAACGTCGACACGGGTCACGAAACGCAACATGGTTATTTAGGAAAGTAGAATTGAAATTTATTAAGTAATCGAACAAATCCCGGTCTTCCCGACCTCCTTTCCGCTCTACCGACCACTGCTGCCTTCCTCCTCGTTCCGAAGTTGGATATTCCGCGGTCCTGGGCAATGGCGGCGTAACAGGGACGCCGAACGCGCGAGAGAGAGATATGCGATGGCATGGGCCTGTCGGACTAATGTCTGCAACCAGGCTGAATAAACTCACTTACTTTATGTCTCTGCGCTCGGGGAAACCCTGGGCACCAATCCTCCGTTACTCTGGGCCTCGTAACTCTCCCAGGCACGAAAATCTCCAAAGAGACAAGTGTCACGGCGTCGTCATCTGCACGTGGCGCTCCTTCCTTACGCATGCGGAAAAGTACTCCGAAGGCAAATCCAAAGGACAAAAAGCGTCTGGCTGCTACTCTTGCTGTCGACGAAATGGGGCGAGACGAAGCGTTTTCTTCGCCTCGAAGTCTTCCCTCGTCCGGCTTTCTTCCTCGTGGCCTTTGATTATTGGTCGATACTGATCTAGTATCGACCTGCTCCAATTACAAGGCCTTGACCTACTTCTGTTATCTTGTCGTCCTCTCCTTCCCGCTTCGACCGAAAACATAACCCCAAAACCCACCGGTGAGTGCCTTTCCTCCAGATTCTCTTCCGGCTGGTACACGAGGCAGTTAGCGGATCGTCGTGGAGGCTACGTTCGCGTTTTTCCCCCCTGGCATTTCCCCCTTGAGACGGTCTGCACCGTCACAAAGCAGGTATGAAAAGAAAGAATCGAAAACAAAGTGTACATGCTGAAGGACAGAAGAGTGCTGTAGGAAAAGTGAAAGATGTAAAAAGTGGCAGAAAGAGAAAGTGTGTATACAGAAAGTAAAGAAAAGAAATGAAGCAAAAAAGAAAAAATTATACAAAGGAAGATATAAAGAAAGCTTTATAAGCTGTTTCTCGTGGAGACTCCTTAAGAAAAGCTGGTTCAGCCTACGGAGTATCAGCTGCTACACTGTATAGAAAAATCAAGACTCCTGATGAAGCTGATTCTAATACAGGGCCTGATCCTATTCTATCAGTAGCTCAAGAAAAAAATATAGTAAATTGGATTATATACAGATCTGTGGACTTTTTAATTACTGGCTTAGCCTGAAGGATAAAAATCTTGGTATACAAACTTAATTTTTAATTTATATTTACAAATTTTTTATATATTTACAATTTCTTATTTACAACTTCCTAAAATTACTTTTTTATACAATTTGTATGTACAACTATCATATTTATACAATTTTAAAATATTGCAATCCTTGATACAAGCAATATAATCAATTATATTTATATTACAATAGTTATATGTACAATCTATTATTATATTACAATCATCGATTAAAAATATTAAATATTTTCAATGAATTATTTACAAATATTTTAGTTAGTCGAGTAATAATATAAGTAAATTTTTCAAATTCTCTAATATTATTACCAAGCTAATTTATTTAAGAAATATGTACTTAATATATTATTTATATGTTTTTTATTGATTTTTTTAAGAACAATCATGTATTTTTTTATAAAATGTAGAATCTAATAAGAAATGTTACATCAACGATTATATCTTGAAAAACCATAAAGTCATCTTAATTAATAAGCCTTTAACGAAAACAGTTCAGACTAGTAGCCAAAATAGTTTATTAATACGTAATAATGAATATTATGAAGATATATCTGTAATTATAAGCAATGATCATATGGAGCCATTACTAGAAGAATCAATAGTTCTAGAAACGTCTCAGCAAAATAATTCTGTGGAATGTTCAGATAAGCAAATAGAAAGTGTATCAGATATTTTTAAAAATGTTGTATCAGAGGAAGAGCAGAATATTGATACTCTTTTAATCTTGGATAGCTATATGTACCCAGCAGGAAATGTAGAATACGAAGAAAATAATCTCATCTATGATACTACATTCGACATGGATTGCTGGAACAGTATAACTACTGTATCTCAATCAGATATTTTAATTAGCAAGGAAACGAGTGCTCTTCAAGTTCTAAAAGAGAATGGACAACAAAAAAAGGTGACTGATGAAATGGATTGTACAAAAGTTTAATTGCAAGACAATTTGAAGGGCAAAGAAAACATAATTAATGGCAACTTAACATATAAAAAAGGTATGATAATAAAAAAAACTTTAATTCTTATTTTCTATTTTTTATAATAATTGTGGAAAATGATTTTGTAATACATATCTTTTGTATTTAGATGACAAATCTTGTGATAAGAATGAAATTATCGACAAAGCATTTACTTTGCCATTGAAGTACTTACCTAGAAAAAAAGGGTAAAGTTGGAAAAAAGGGTAAACCTAATTTACCAGCGGTAGGAACAGGTGATGAATGGTATAAAATCCATAAGCAGCAAGAGGAAGAACAAAGATTAAAAGAGGAAAAGGTGGCAAAGAAAAAAGAATTGCAAGCTGAAAAGAAGAAATTGGCAGAAGAGAAGAAAAGATTGGAAGAGCTAATGAAAGAAATACAACTAAAAATCAAAAAAGTAGGGACATAATTAAATTCAATTTTTAATATGTACTATTGATGTTACTTAGGACTAATTTATGCATATGTATTTATTTAACTTATATTTTGTTCTATTATAGCGACATATTGTTTATTGAACATTCCATGCAAATATGTGATCAAAAATAAAGAGTTTTATTGTTAAAAAATAAATTATAATTGTGTTTCACGCACTTATTAATGAAAAACAGTAAAAATTGATTTACTTAATGATCTTGTAATATTTAACTGTATTTTTTTTAGAAATGTCGCGTCTAGCGCTATGAGCGCAGACGCAACTAAAACTCAAGACAAGAAATTACCATCAGGGTTACCGCCTGGCGTGCCGAGCGCAGTGAGCGCCAAGACAACTCCAAATAAGTCAACTGAAATCCGGAATGTACCAACAGCATACCGACAGTCGTGGCTACGAGTACAACCACAACTACAACAAGCACATCATTGCCCACCACCACACAGTTGAGCAGGTCTAAATATAGAAAGTCAAGGACTTGACAATATACCAGGAACTCGCCGAATAGGATCAGGGCAATAAAAAACGATGCCTTATTTTCAAACCAAGCCTCACGTATATTCAAAGCTTGATATAACACGGATTATGCGGCGCCCTAAGATTACACAGGCCGACAAAATTTGACAAAAGTTAAAAGCCAGAAAGCAGACCAAACATTTCCGAAGGATTTTGATGCGCTCAATCCGAATCCGAACTCAAAATTGCTCCTGTAAGTCAGGTTTTCAAGATATCCTAACCTAAAAGTGCAAAAACGCGTTTTTTAGCTGTTTTTGAGGTTATGTAACGGAACAAGAAAAATGTCTACCACAAAAGCTAATATGGAATTTGAAAGTACTAGTCTCCCCCTTCCAAACCTACTTGGATTTTTTGGGATATCTTTATTTTTCACCAAAATATTGTAATTTGAAATTTTTTATTTTAGCGTTTTAACCCATTAACGCTGAGGTGTTCAGATTTATACAACGCATTCTCTATTGCTGACGGTACGATATTTTTTCTTCAAAATATTATCTCAGGGGTTTTCGAGGATGCCCTTTCTATTGCCGGTGTCAGTTTTTTGTTATAACCCCTAGAAGATCCAATATGGCGGCCGTTAACAAGACTTTCATAAACAACATTATACTGACCAACTGTCCACTCTAATCTGTCTGGCCATTTCTCCGTTATCCAATATAAATTACAATATTTTGGTGAAAAATAAAGATATCCTAATAAA